>PVIA01015106.1:0-24049 GCA_004024845.1 Tonatia bakeri
GTGGTCCTCCTGAGCAGGATGGCTGCTGCAGTATGGGAAATGGCTTAGCACCGGGATCCTGGTGGCTCCTCTCTCAGTTCTTTCCCCAAAGCTTCCATCTTTAGTCTCTCCTCCAGCATCTCTAGTCCACTCTGAACCCCATTTGCTGGGGATCTACTATCTGTTGCTGTCTCTTTCCTTTGTTATTCTAGTCACTCTGCACTCAGCAATGAGGTTTAAGCTCCATAGAGCTGGGGTAGAATCTCTCCTGGGGTTGGGGCTGTTGTTTCCCCTCTGGCTGCTGCTGCTCAGAGTGGAGTTGTCTGCCTGAGTAGGATGGCTGTGGCTGTATGGGTTATGACTTAGCACTGGGATCCCAGAGGCTACTCTCAGCTCTCTCCCAGCTTCTGTCTCCAATCTCTCCTCAGGTGTCTTCAGCCCACTCTGCTGCCACTGTTACCAGTGGCCCAGGTAAGTGGATGCATACAAAAATTTCTTTGTTGGCCTTTTAAATGGGTCTTTGCATCTCCAGCCATCCTTCTCTGGCATAGAGAAACCCTGCCATTTTTTTTGCCACTGGTTGTTATCTATGTACTTTTGGGGCTCTGGTGCTATAGCCCTGGGTGGACCCCACAGTTCTCATGGGGATCCAACCAATTGCTTAATCATCCCAAGCGACAGTGCTGTTGCTTGTGGGTGCCCAGCCAGCCCTCTCAAGTCTCCATTGCAGCACTTACCAGTCAGTTACTGCTGATTATAATTCTTCTGTCTGTCCAAGGTTATAATGTTTTTCTCTTGCTATTGTTCAGTTGTTTGTTCCTGGTAATTTCTCCACAATTTAGTTGTAATTTAAGCTTGGTTCTTGGAGGAGGTTAGTGGGGCTTCCATTTACTCCTCAGCCACCTTGCCTCTCCTCTGACTTTATTCTTCTATATGGTGGAAGAAGGTAGTCTAGTTTCTTTCTATCTATCTTCCTTTTGCATGCAGCTGTCCAGTTTTCCCAACACCGTTTCTTAAATATACTGTCCTTACTCCATTGTATATTGTTGCCTTCTTTTCATAGATTAATTGACTGTATAGGTGTGGCTTTATTGTTGGATTTCTATTCTGTTGATTGATCTATGTGTCTCTTTTTTTTTGCTAATACCATGAAGTGTGATTACTATAACCTTGTAGTGTAGTTTGATATCAGGTAGATTGATACATCCAACTTTGTTCTTCTTTCACGGGCTTTCTGTGGCTTTTCAGGGTCTTTTGTAGTTCCATCTAAATTTTGAATTATTTGTTCTAGTTCTGTAAGAAGTGCCATTAGTATTTTGATAGGGATTGCATTGAATCTATAGAGTGCTTTGGGTAGCATGGACATTTAAATGATGATCATTCTTTACCCATGAGTACAGTATATGCTTACATTTATTTATATATTCTTTGATTTCTTTATTCAATGTCTTATAATTTTTTGAGTATGGGGCTTTTTCTCCTTGGTTAGATTTATTCCTAGGTATTTTTCATGAAATTTTAAAGGGGTTGTTTTTTTAATTTCTCTTTCTGGTAGTTTATTATTGGTGTATAAAAATGCAATCAAGAAAACCACCTGACCCCATCCAAATAGGGGCATAGGTAGATACACTGTGACTCCTAGAACAACCAAAAGAAGGACAACAAATTTAAAAACAAAAACAAGAACTGATAGAAAATCAAACTGTATGGAAGTCTGACAACCAAGGAGTTAAAGAAGAAACATTCATCCAGATTGGTAGGAAAGGCTGAAAAGGGCAGCTGAGTGGAGAGGACTCATGGCAAGGAGGCAGCTGGGGGAGCAGACAGTCCCACATTTGTATGCAGATAAACTGGAAGGAACAACTGAGGTGCGAGACAGACTGTACATCCTAGGGTTCCAGTGTGGAGAAATAAAGCCTCAAATCCTGACCGAAAGAAACCTGTGGAGGCTAGGCAGCAGAGAAACTCCAATCCTCACCAGACAGTTAGTTGGAGAGACCCACAGGGTTCTAGAGTGTACACAAACCCATCCATCCAGGAATTGACATCAGAAGAGCTCAATTTGCTTGTGGTTAGTAGAGGAGTGACCAAAAGCCAGCAGAAAGCTGAACAAGCAGCATTGTTCCCTTTCTGACCCCTCCCCCACATACAGTGCCACAACACAGCAATGAGGATTACCCTGCCCTGGCAAATACCTAAGGCTCTGCCCCTTCCTACATAATAGGCACTCTGAGACACAAAAACTGGCCCAAATGAAAGAACAGATCAAAGATCCAGAAAATCTACAACTAAGTAATGAAGAGGTATCTAACCTATAGGATGCAAAGTTCAAAACACTGGTAATCAGGATGCTCACAGAAATGGTTGAATATGATCACAAAATAAAGGAAAAAGTGAAAGCTGTGAAAAGTGAAATAAAGGAAAATGTACAGGAAGCCAACAGTGATGGGAAGGAAACTGGGACTCAAATAAACAGTTTGGACCAGAAGGAAGAAATAAACATTCAATCAAAGCACAATGAAGAAACAAAAACTCAAAAAAAAATTAGCAGAAGCTTAGGAATCTCCAGAACAACTTTAGATGTTCAACATCCAAATCATAGGGGACCCAGAAGGAGAAGAGGAAGAACAAGAAATTGAAAATTCATTTGAAGAAATAATGAAGGAGAACTTCCCTAATCTGACAAAGGAAATAGACTTCCAGGAAGTCCATGAGGCTCAGAGAGTCCCAAAATAGTTGGGTCCAAGGGAGCACATACTAAGGCACATCATAATTGCATTATCCAAGATTCAAGATAAGGAGAGAATCTTAAAAACAGCCAGAGAAAAGGAGACAGTTACCTACAAAGAAGTTCCCATAAAACTAGCAGTTCACTTCTCAAAAGATACCTTATAGTCAAGAAGAGGCTTAAAAGAAGTATTCAAAGTCATGAAAGGCAAGGACCTACACCAAAGATTACACTATCTAGTAAAGCTATCATTTAGAATGAAAGGGTAAATAAAGTCCTTCCCAGATAAGGTCAAATTAGAGAAGTTCATTATCACCAAGCCCTTAGTATATGAAATGTTAAAGGGACTTATACAAAAAAAGAAAAATATCAAAACTATGAACAGTAAAATGACAACAAACTCAAAACTATTAACAACCAAACCTAAAAAAAACAGCAACAACTAAGCAAACAACTAAAACAGGAACAGAATCACATAAATGGAGATCACTTGGAAGGTTATCAATGGGAAAGGGAGGGGGGAATTAAGGGAAAAGATACAAGGAATAAGAAGTATAAATAGTAGGTACAAAATAGACAGGGGGAGGATACATAGTAAAGGAAATGTAGAAGCCAAAGAACTTATATGTATGGCCCATGGATATGAACTAAGTTCAGGGAGGGGGTGGGAAATACAGGTGGGAGATGGTATGCAGGGTAGAGGGGAATAAAGGTGGGGGGAATGGGACAACTATAATATCATAATCAGTAAAATATATTTTTAAAAAATGCAATTTCTGAGTTTTAATTTTGTATGCTGCTACTTTATTGAATTCACTTATCAGTTTTAACAGTTTTTGGTGGAACACTTAGGGTTCTCTCTACATAGTATTCCCTCACCTGCAAATGATACCTGTTTTACTTCTTCCTTTCCAATTTGGATGCCTTTTAGTTCTTTTTCTTGTTTGATTGCTGTTGCTCAAACTACCAATTTTATGTTGGATAAAAGTGGTGAAAGAGGACATCTTTGTCTTGTTTCTGATCTTCAGGAAAATTCTTTTTGTTTTTCACTGTTGACTATGATATTAGCTGTGTGTTTGTCACATATGACCTTTTCTATATTGAGGTATATTTCTGCTATTCTAACTTTTTCTAACATAAGCGGATGCTGGGTTTTGTCAAATGCTTTTTCTGAACCTATTGATCTGATCATATGATTTTTATCCTTCATTTTATGCATTATATCACATTAGTTGACTTGCATATAGTTAACCCAGAAATAAATCTTACTTGGTCATGCTATATGACCTTTTTGATTTATTGCTGAATCCAGTTTACTAATATTTTGTTGAGAATTTTTGCATCTGTGTTTATCAGGAATATTGGATTACAATTTTCTCTTTTTGTAATGTCTTTGGTTTTGGATTCACGGTAATTCTGGCCTTGTAAAATGAGCTTGGGAGTTTTATACTTTTTTGAGGAAGTTAGGTGTTAATTCTTCTTTGAATGTTTGGTAAAATTTACCAGTAAAGCCATCTGGTTGAGACTTTTGTTTGTTTGTATTTCTTAATTATTATTTTGATTCATCTCTTCAGGCATCTGTTTCTTCTTGATTCAATCTTGGAAGATTGCAGGTCTCTAGGAATTTATCCATTTCTTCTGGATTGTCCAAAGTGTTGGCCTATAATTGTTTATAGTATGTTCTTAAAATCCTTTGTATTTCTGTGGTGTCATTTGTCACTTCTTTTTCATTTCTGATTTTATTTATTTTGGTCCTCTCTCTGTTTTTTTTTCTTTCATATGAGTCTGGTTTAAAGCTTTGTCAATTTTGGTTGTCTTTTCAGAGAACCAGTTCCTAGTTTCATTGATGTTTTGTATTTTTTTAAAGTCTGTTTTGTTTATTTATGCTCTGACTGTTATTATTTTCTTCCTTCTACTCATATTGAACTTTGTATGTTGTTCTTATTCTAGTTTCTTTAGGTGTAAAGTTAGATTGTTTATTTGACTTTTTTCTTGTTTCTTGAGGTAGACCCATATTGCTATGAATTTCCTTCTTACAACTGCTTTTGCTGTGTCCCATATATTTTGAGTCATTGTGTTTTCACTTTCTTTTGTGTCAAGTTATCTTTTGATTTCTTCCTTGATCTTGTTGTTAACCCATACATTGTTTGATAACATGTTATTTAGCTTCCATGTGTTTGTTTTTCAATTTTCTTCTTGTAATTACTTTGTAGTTTTATACCCTTGCGGTTGGAGAAGATGCTTGATATAATTTAAATCTTCTCAAATTCATTCAGACTCTTTTTGTGGACTATCTATAAAATATTACATGTGTGTTGAAAAGAATGTATATCCTGCTGCTTTGTACTGAAATGGTCCAAAAATATCAATTAAAGGCATATGATCTAATGTGTCATTTAAAGCTGTTGTTTCCTCATTGATTTTCTGTCTGGATAATGTATCCATTGGTATCAATGGGTGTTAAATTCCCCTGGAATTATGGTATTACTGGCAATCTCTTACTTTATGTCTCTCAGTATTTGCTTTATAAATTTAGGAGCTCCACTGGTGCCACTCCTCTTCTTTTAGAAATGTAAAATCTTGAGTCAAATATGGGGATCAAATGTCCCCAAGTCACATAGCACCAGACTCCTGCCTGTGAAAGTGTCTGCCTGAGATACTAGGGTGAGGTGGTGGGGCAGACACTTGAAAGCCACAATCCTAAGCAAGGCACATTGTTACTCTTTGAGGCCTTTAGTTCTTTGATCTTCAGAGTAGGCATAGCATGTGCTATTAAGGAAAATAATGCCTTTGATGTTCCCAGCCCTTGGAAGACCCACTCAGGGATGTCTGTCTTCCAGGAGATACTGTTGTGAGCTACTATGGCCACCCTTGTTTCCTCTTGCCCTACCCTACAGGACTTGCTCGGCCATGCTCTGCTGTCCCGTCTTTGGCAGCAGTCAGTGAAGGCACAGTCCAGGTAGTCCTGTGATTTTGGCCAAGCCACTTGACCTTTGGACTTCCTTTCCCCATCTGTGAGGTGGAGAAGGGCCTCCCTGGTACTGACATTTAGGATACAACTGATGTCTCTAACATAGGCCAGGGGTTGTCTCCACAGTGTGTGGGAAGCCCAAGGTGATGGGGAAGATCTATGGTGGCCAGGATGTGGAGGCTGGCCAGTGGCCATGGCAGGCCAGCCTGCTCTACCGAAACTTGCACATCTGCGGAGCTGTCCTCATCGACTCGTTCTGGCTGGTTTCCACTGCCCACTGCTTTCTCAAGTGAGTCTTCCTCCCTGGGGCTCCAACAGATGGGCTGGTAGGAGAGGAAGATGTAGAAAAAGAGGAAAAAAGGCGTGATGAGTGTACTATGTGAGCTCCTCTGGGCTTTGCTCTGAAGCAGCTGATGGGCTTCAAACACATGTCATTCCCTCCTTCAACCTGCATCCCCTCAACCTGGAATGTTTTTCCTCACTCTCCTGCCCAGATTCTCCTCATCCTTCATTCCTAGCATCTGTGTCTGTCCCCCAGGAGATTGGCACTGTCTATTCAAGCTACCATGCACTGGCTCTTTGCCACCTCAGACCACAGCTTCTCCTCAGTGTCCTCATATTCCTGAGTGTCAGAATCTAGGAGGGGACCTGGGACTGCAATGACAAGCAGAAACTGAGCAATTCTCACTTCAACAAAGCTGCATGCTTGGGAGAAGCTGTGGTGCAAGGCTGTGTGGGTGACCTTAGAGAGTGACATGGCCACATAGGAGTCTTAACTCCTTCATCCCCTCTAGGGCTGGCTCAATGTCCAACTTCTGAACAGACAAGGAATGAGCCCAAGGAAGAAGAGACATCACAGCCTTGGTCAGGGTGTTGAGGTTCATGTAGCAACTGGCTTTGAAAGTCCAGAGTCCTATTGGCACCTTCTCTATGCCACACTTCATGTGAACCCCTCTGTGGCATAGGGGATGGCAAGACCCTACCTTGTGCTTCCATTCTGTCAAGAATGAAAGTCCAACATGGGGTGAGAAGGGCCAACCCCACAGGAGAGGGAAAGAGGTCAGGAGACAGGCTGTGCTACATTTGGTATGGAGCAGAAGGGGCTTGCCCAAGGAGAAGGTGCCTGGGGAGTATGGGGAATGGCTTTCTAGGTGGATGAGCCATGAAAACAGTCAGGAAGGTGGGAAGTTTTATTACACATGTTCAGAGATCAAGGTGAGGTTTTGTTTCCTGCACTCATTTGCTCATTTAACACATCTTTTGTGAATGCTTATAACCAAGTTAACAAGCAGCCCTTGGGCAAGAAGGTGTTTGAAGAAAAGAGGGGCAGAAAAAGTGTTGGAACCAGGAGGTAGGTCATGGAGAGCCTTGGGAAGGGTCCAGTTAAAGCTAGGGTTGTGCACCTCCTCTTGTGTACAATCCAGAGTCCCTGATGTGATGGCACCACCAAAGGCCCCTCTAGCATTAGGTGTCTCTGTTCCTTCCATTCTAGGGTGTGATGGGGAGGCCATGTGTCCTGAGGTTGTGAGTAGACCATCATTCAGCTTACCTTCCCTGACAGTTAGAAAGGGAAGACAAAAGCTCTCTGCACAATGAAGAACAGGGAGCCCATGAGGGTGTGGACAGTTAGACAAGGATTCAGGGATAGAGAGCTGGCCCAAACACTCAGAGATGATGCTGACAGTGGCCCCTTCCTCCTCCAGCAAATCCCATTTCCCGGAGGACTACCTGATTCTGTTGGGAAACACCCAGCTGTACCAGCACACCCAGCACACCCAACAGATTGCTGTGAACCGGATTATTATGCACCCAGACTTTGAGAAGTTCCACCCCTTTGGAAGCGACATAGCCATGTTGCAGCTGCACCTGCCTGTGAACTTCACCTCCTACATTAGTCCTGCCTGTCTCCCAATCCCTGGAGTGCAGCTGCCCAGTCACTTGTCCTGCTGGATAACTGGTTGGGGGAAGCTCAGCGAGGACAGTGAGGGGGTGTGGGAGAGGTGGGTGGGGAGTAGGGAGGGGGAATGAGGGGAGCAGTGCAGGGGTGGGGAGAGGGGCAAGAAGGAGGGAGGAATAACTCAGATTGCAAGGTCCCCATGCAAAGAGACCACTGGTCTTTATCCCTTTATGCCTCATTTCCAGAGGACTGAGCCATTCTAGTCCTAGTTCTGAAAAATATGTGATTCTAAAGCATCAGAGTTCCTTAAGTTGAAGACTGTGAAAGTCTGGGACTTTCACTTTTGAAATCAAGAATCTGGAGTCTTAGAGTCTTCATGGTTCCGAGGTTTTAATCATCCATGGATCTGAGATGACTTGATTCTACTTACATGTCATGCTTGGGGCTTGGCCTATTCCAGGCCACTGCCAAACACCCTGATTTCCTATTGCTAGAGAAGGTGCTTGGGAAAAGTGAAAAAACAAAACAAAACAAAAAACATATTCATGACTTTTGACCTCTGAGCCTAAATGATCAAGTTAGAACCTCATTTTGGTAAATTGCCTACTTTATGGGCACTTTAGATGAACTGAATAACACAGAAAAACATTTGTTATTTTTTAGGTTGAAGGGAAAAATGTAGGTGAAGACTTAAGGACAGGAGTGTTTATTAAAGAAAGGAGTATTAATGGTTTGGGGAATAGCTCATGGTATACAGGGAAGAAACAACATATATTTGTAATTATTCATAAGCTCATAGTTTGGTATGGTGTTTCTCAATAGAGGTGGTACAGGCATTTTGGACAGACTATGTCTTCATTGGGTGGGAGATGCCAGAATCCCTGGCCCTTGCCTACTAAGTTTCAGGAACTCCTCCTAATCATAAGATAACCAGGACACCAACATATTTATTCTCTCTCTCTCCCTCTCTCTCTCTCTCTCTCTCTCTCTCTCTTTCTCTCTCTCTCTCTCCCCCTCTCTCATCACACACGTATACGTGCATGCAAACACATAGAAACTGGTTCTTCCTTGAAGGCAGGGGCAGCATCTTACTCATTTTAATATCACAACCTGTGCCACAGGGCCTGGCACATGGTAGGTACTTCACCACTGTCACCCTGGCTCAATAGAACATCATTTCTGGCCCAGCTCCCACCCTGTGTTCTCTGCTTTAGTTTCCACACAGCTTTCTGTGTTAAAAGGAGTCATGCCACTTCCCCACTCAGCACCCTAAATGCATTGTCATTTGTGCTTAGAAAACAGTCCAAACTCTATACCTTAGCTATCAACCCCTGCATGATGTTGGCCCCAATCCCTCTCTGTTTTATCTCCTACTGCATCCCTCATGAATGCCATCCCAGTTACCAGGTCTCTTTCCTGCCTTGAACATGCCAAGGTCATCCTCACCTCAGGGTCTGATCCTTGACTCTCATCTCTGCTGATAATCTTTGCATGACTCATTTCTACATCAAATTTACAGCTCAGCTCCTCCTCTGAGGAGATTTACTTGATTGTGTGAGCTACAATAGACAATTCTACATCTTCTTGTTTTATTTCCTTCACACTACTTATTAGATGTAAAATAATTGTATTTACATCACTTACCCTATCTCCTCCAATGAAAACATTCCCTTGTATCATTAGTGTCTAAAAGAAGAGTATCACAAAGATAGATAAATAGATGAATGGCTGGATGAAAGGATTGGGGGTATAGGTGAGAGGATGGTTGAGTAGAAGGAAAAAAGATGGATGAGTGTGTGGTTAGATGGCAAACAGATAAACGGAGAGGGTAGATATATTGATAGATGGAGATGGAAATGGGCAGGAGAATAATAGAGGGATGGATGAAAAGGTGGTTGATGGAAAAATGGAGGGAAGGATGAGTGGATAAGTAGGGGTATGAGGAAAGATGGGTAGATGGATGGAGGAATTAAAAGATGGAAGGGTAGGAAAGTTAATGGTAGACAAATGGAGAATTGATAGAATGGATATGAAAAGTGCAGATGGGTTGATGAATGGTCCCTAAGCCCCAGTGAATGGCATGTGTCCCTGGGATTTACCTTTTTTCTTTGTGAAATAGAAGACATATAATCTAATGTTATGAGAGAGGTGGAGAATAGGAGGAGTTTGAAAATGTTTGAGAAACAGGGGAGGAGCTAATTGGGGGTGGTAGAAAACTGAAGCCATGTTGAAAGCTCAACTGTGTTGAGAAAAGTCCATGTGTAGGGGGCAGTGGTGAACAGTAAGAGAGAGTGGGGCTCAGAGTAACCTGGCCTCCTCAGTTAGGCTACAGCACCCTTCATGGATCTCCTTATCCTTGCAGAGCATCTACTCCCACCCTTCCATCTCCAAGAGGGCAAGGTGAATCTTATCGAGAACAAGTTCTGTAATATGTTATATGAGCAAAGACTTGGTAAAGGCAAGACCTACCCTGTGCATGAGGAGATGCTGTGTTCCGGGGACTTCTTGACTGGAAAGGCCATCTGCCAAGTGAGTGAGGCTGTTACTGTTCTTCCCTTGCCTGAGCTCAGGGCCTCAGTTTCCCCAGGGGAAGCCTGTGTTGCCTCTACTCCCTTTGTGAGACCCCTAGGACTCCCTGTTCCTTCCCTTTGCATGTCTTTCCTGGGCTCCACCTCTTAGCAGTGTTCCCCAGGCCAGTCCCTTCCTAAGGCCATATCCCATGACTGTGTCTGCTGGAAGGACCCACAAACAGCATCTATTTTTAGGCCTATTTTAAACTTTTTAAAAAAGATTTTATTTATTTATTTTTAGAGAGAGGAGAAGGGAGGGAGAGAGAGAGGGAGAAAAGCATCAGTGTGTGGTTGCCTCTCACACGACCCCAAGTGAGGAGCTAGCTGCGACCTGAGCATGTGTCCAGACTGGGAATTGAAGTGATGACCCTTTGGTTCGCAAGCTGGCACTCAACCCACTGAGCCACGCCAGTCAGGGTGTATTTTAAACTTTTTATTCAAGTATGGTATACATTCAAAAGAATATATAATTGAGTATATAATTACTAAGTACATAGTTTAATGAATGTTCACATACTGACACATGTGACCAACTCCACAGATTCCCCACTAATGCCCCTTACTCTAACTAACACCCCAGGGAACCACTGTCTTCAGTTTTAACACCTCAGATTCGATTATGAATTTTCTGCAGGTGGAATTTATTTCCAGTTGGCCATCATTTGTGACTTTTTAAAATTGATTATGCTATTACAGTTGTCATAATTTTTCCTCCTTTGCCCCACTCCACCCAGCACCCCCACTTCCTCAGGCAATCCACACACCATTGTTCGTGTCCATGGGTTATGCATAGGTTCTTTGACTATTCCATCTCCTATACTGTACTTATCTCCATAACTCTTCTGTATATCTATTTCTAAATGTTTTTCTTTAAGATTTTATTTATTTATTTTTAGAGAGAGGGAAGGAAGGGAGAAAGAGAGGGAGAGAAACATCAATGTGTAGTTGCCTACTAGGGGCCTGGCCCACAACCCAGACATGTGCCTTGATTGGGAATAAAACCAGCAACCCTTTGCTTCCCAGTCTGGTGCTCAGTCCACTGGGCCACATGAGCCAGGGCCATATTTCTACTGCTTAATTCCCTCACTTCTTCACCCATTCCCCCACATGCCCCTCTCATCTGACAAACATCAAAATGCTCTCTGTATCCATGATTCTCTCTGTTCTTCTTATTTCCTTAGCTTGTTTTTTAGATCCAATTGTTGATAGATATGTATTCATTGCCATTTTTTGTTCCTAGTTTTGATCTTCTTTTTCTCAAATAAGTCCTTTTAACATATAATAATGGTGTGGCAATGATGAACTCCTTCAGTTTTTTCTTGTCTGGGAAGCTCTTTATCTGCCCTTCAATTCTTAATGATAGCTTTGCTGGGTAGAGCAATCTTGGCAATAGGTCCTTGCTTCTCATGACTTTGAATATTTCCTGCCAAACCCTCCAAGCCTGAAAAGTTTCTTTTGAGAAATCAGCTGACAATCTTATGGGAACTCCCTGTAGGTAACTAACTGCTTTACTGTTGCTGCTTTTAAGGTCCTTTCTTTATCTTTAATCTTTGGCATTTTAATTATGATGTGTCTTGGTGTGGGTCTCTGCTTCCATCTCATTTGGGACTCTGAGCTTTCTGGACTTGCATGTCTATTTCCTGCACCACATTAAGGGAGTTATCTTTCATTATTTTTTCAAATAGATTTCCAATTTCTTGCTCTTTCTTTTCTCCTTCTGGCACTCCTGTGATGCGAATGTTTGGCCTCTTGAACTTGTCCCAGAGGCTACTTATACTATCCTCATTTTTTTTAATTCTTTTTTCTTCCTGTGGTTCTATGCTTCCTTATATTCCATATCACTGATTTGATTATCGGCTTCATCCACTCTACTGTTGTTTTCCTGTAAATTGTTCTTTATTTCACTTAGTGTATCCTTTGTTTATGACTGGATCTTTTTTATGCTATTGAGGTCCTCACTAAGTTCCTTAAGCATTCTTATAATGAGTGTTTTGAACTCTGTACATTGTTTGATAGATTGCTTATCTCCATTTTGTTTAGTTCTTTTTCTGGAATTTTTATCTGTTCTTTCATTTGGGTCATGTTTTTTTGTCTCCTCATTTTGGCAGCCTCCCTATGTTTGTTTCTATGTATTAAGTACAGCTTCTATGACTCCCTGTCTTGGTAACATGGCCTAATGTAGTAGGTGTCCTGTAGGGTCCAGTGACACAGACTCCCCTATTATGCAAGCTGAGTATTCCAGGTGTGGCCTTCATGTGGGCTGAGTACACCTTCCTTTTGTAGTTGAGCCTTAAGTGCTGTTGGCAGGTCAATGACATGGATTTTCCCAGGCCAGTCAGCTTCAAGGACTGGCTGTGACCACTGACCACCAATCTCCATCCTCTATGGAAGATCAGGTGTGCGGAGTCATGGTGATGGTGCTCTGACATGGTCTGTAGTTGTCCACTGGGTGTGTGGGCTCTGGGGTTTTCTGGGTGATGTAGGCCAAGGTCAGACTCCACCTGTGTTCTGCCTGGAGCTACCTAGCATGAGCTATAAAGCAATCTGAGATGGCTGCTCCTTGTGCTGGGCTTGGAGATTCCTAGGCAAGGTGAAGCCAAGCTGTGAATCTAGGCTGGCTGCTGCTAGTGTTGGGTCTGGGGACTTGGAAAAAGAACAGTAGCTGGGGGCTTACAAGGCCAGCTACTGCCTTTTTGATAGGATTTAGAATGTTATGAAGCTTAAGCCAACACAGCCATTCATATGGAAAAGTCATGGTTAAGAGTTTGGGTGTGTCTGTAACTTGAATTGGATGGAGTCTCAGGGGATCTCCAGTGTGGGGCAAACAATATTAGCCAGGTTGATAGAATCTCAGATATGGCACCCACATGCAAGCTCTGTGGATCTGTGAAGTGAGGGCTCAGAAAACAAACATGACTTCTGCTCTCCTTTTTGTCTGGGAGAATGCTGTCCCCCAGCTCCCATTTTGATGCTCCAGGGAGGAACTGAAGTGTATGCCACTGGTGTCTTTCAAGCTGCTACCCCAGTGCTGGAGGCTACAGCGAGTGAGTGTGAGTAAGTCCATGTGTGGGTTCTTTAAGAGAAAATGCTTGGAACTCCATTACTTTCTTCCACTGACTCAATCCCCACTGGTTTGTGCAGCCAGAAGTTATAGGGACTTATCTTCCTGGCACTGGAAACTTGGATTGGGGGAACTGGTGTGGGGCTGGGACTCCTCACTCCTGAGATATCCCTCCCAAGTTTTTATCCACCACATGTGGATGTGGGACCAGCCAGTTCCATATCTCTGCCCCTCCTACCAGTCTGGATGGATATGGTTTCTTTAATTCTGTAGTTGTCAGACTTCCTTTCAACTTGTTTTTTTGACAGTTCTGAGTAATGTTTGTTCTTTATTTTAGTTGTAATTCTGATGTGGTTGTGCAAGGAGGAGAGCTGTATTTAGCTAGGCCACCATCTTGACTGAAAGAGCCAGCCATCTTTTGTGTTTTAACATTATATTTGTGAGACCATGCAAACATCACATGTGGTTATAGCTGGCTCATTTTCACTGCTCTATAGGACTTTCTCATGCAAATTGTATTCTAAGGTCAGTTCTACTCTTGATGGGTATTTTGGTATTTTCCAAGCTTTTCATTTCATTTCATTTCCAAGTATTTCATACATTTCATAGGAGTCCATGAGTAGAATTGTTGGAATCACACATATGTGAATCTTCAGTTTTGACTGATGTCACCAAACATGTCCAAAGTGGTGGTACCAGTTCCACTTCCTCCAGCAGTGGATGAGTTTATATCTTCACTTGTCACTTTCCATGTTTTCTTATTTTGGTGGGTATGTAATGATATTTTATTTTGGTTTTAATTTGCATTTTCCTGGTGGCTAATTAGGTATGTTTTCATATATTTATCATCATCAGATATCTTCTTCTATAAAGTTTCCCTTCAAGTTTTCCCCCCTCCCATTTTTCTGTTGGGTTGTCTTTTTCTTTTAGGAGCTGTTGGTATATTTGTATATTCTGGATATAAGTCCACTGTTGGACATATGGCTTGTGAATATCTGTCTTCATTCTTTGTATTGTCCCATTTTATATGTGTGCAAATAGGCCCAGAGAGGAAAAGTGGCTAGCCTAAAGTAAGGCAGCAAAGCCTACCTGGTGTTCTCACTCCAAGCCCAAACATGCCTCTACAGCACCCCCAGAACCCAACCTCCTGAGCTGGCCTGGGTGCTCTGAGCTCATGCATCAATGGTACCATGAAGGGGAGGTAGAGTGTTAGGGCTCTGGGGTCAGGCACAGTGCTCTACCATGAGTCTCTACTCTGTGACCTCAGGTAACCTCTTCACCTTCTCAGCCTGTATCCTCCTTCACAGTGTGGCATTCTGTGGTTTCCTTCATGAGATTGTTGAAAGGATGGTGTGGTCAGTTAAATAGTGTTTCCCAAATTCATGTCCACTTGGAACCTCAGAATGTGACCTTATTTGGAAATAGGGTCTTTGCAGTCATGATTACTTAAGAATCTTGAGATAAGACCATTCTGAATTTAGAGGAGGCTCTGAATCCAATGACCAGTGTTCTTAAAAGAAGAGGGAAAGACACAGAGACAGACTTCAGATTCCTGGCCTCCAGAACTGTAAGAAAATAAATTTATGTTATTTTTGTAAACCACCCAGTTTGTGGTGATGGATTATGGCAGCCCCAGGAAAGGCAAACTGGAGGGATGGCAATCTGACCCATGGGAAGGCCTCATGGACAGCTGTTTCCCTTATTTTCCAGTGGACTGCTGAGCCAGAGGGTGGAAGCTTAGCCACCTGCTCTTCTGGTAGAAGGTAGACCCAGGTTTCTTGGTTCCCAGTCCATAGCTAATAGCATGAACCTGCTGTGGCTGGCTGAAATGGCCCATCCTACTCACAGAGTTAGCTGCACCCAGAGGTACAGCAAAGGGCTGAGCCCCTGAATCCTTGTATGGTTGCCATGCTAGACTTTCTTTCCAGTCTTGGCCTTCACCTGCCTTCCCCTTCAAAGGCCATGCCTGTGGAGTGCAGCCCAGCACATTTTGTATGCCCCATTGACCACACACCTCCTCTAGTTTCTCCCAGGCTGAGGAAACAAATGGGCTGGACACCTGGTAGTCCTCCCTCCTCCCTTAGACTTTCTGTCACCACAGCCTGTCCTTGGGATTTCCTTTGAATTCATCTTCTGGATTCACCTTTGCCTGCTCTGGACCCCATCCTTCATTGTGGGGCTCCTTTCTCCCCCCGAAGTGTCCCTTCCCTTACATGGGGCACCCAGAAACAGCACTTGGTAGGACAGTTGGGGCCACAGGGTGACTTGCACATCAGACTGTGGTGCAGGACAGATCTAGTTCCAGTCTTCAGTCTGTCATTTTCCGGCACTGTGACTGGCTGTTTCCTCACCCATGAACTGAGGTTGCTAACAGCCTCCTCTTCATAAGGTTCCCATAGAAAATTTATCACAGTGCCTGGCATTTAGTAGGTGGTGAACAAGTGCCCACTATTCTCCATAGTCTGCCTCCCTCCATCAGAGCTGTACTCATTCTTCTCATTCTATGTTACACCCATCCTCTCACTGAAAGTAGAATTCACTTCCCTGCCCCCATGTGTATGCATACATACACACAATTTGCTCTGTCTCTATGCTGGTGCAAACCACAGCTCACTTTGCATGGGATATGTGAGGGCTGATGTTTCCTCTGTCTTCTGAGAACTCCCCTGGAGCCAGAAGGCTGTTGGAGCTTTTGCCATCTCTTCCAGACTGGCCCAGAATCCATGGTCATTTCAGCAACTACATAGTTCATCTGTGTGAATCATTGAGACCTGGGGAGAACAAGGACCACTGACCCAATCAGGGACCAGGCCTCCCCTGGCCTAAAACATCTGGGACTGTGTACACTGTCAGGAAGGTCAGACACACTCCAACTGGGACCACTGAGAGGAAGAGCTGCAGCAATGCTGTTGCAGCCTCATTGTCCCCATGTATGAGTTTCTTGAAGCTGTTGCGACAGATCAACAGACATTTATTATTTTATATTTCTAGATGTCCAAAGTCAAAAATCAAGATATGGGTAGGACCTGTTTCCTTTGGAGCCTCTAGGGGAGAATGTTTCCTTCCTTTTCCAGGCTTCTAGAGGCTGCCCACATTCCTTGGCTCTTGGTTCCTTCATCCATCCTTGAAAGGCGTCACTCCAGCCTCTGCTTCTGTCATCACATCACCTTCTCTGACTGTGACCTCCTTCCTCCCTCTTTCCTCATGGGGACTCTTGGGATTGATTATATTGGATTCTCCCAGATGATCCATGATAATCTCCCTATTTCAAGATCCTCATCTTGAAACTGCAAACTGTCTTTTGCCACATAAGGTAACAAAATCACAGGTTCTAGGGATGAGGATGTGCATTTTGGGGGGTCATTCTTTGCCAGCCACAACATAAACCCTTCTCTCTCCTTCAAGTCACCCTCCCCCAACCCTCCCTGTCAGCTGGAAAGCTTGCTTCTTATTTCACCAAGAACACTGTAGCAGTCTGACCAGTGCCTATTCATCATCACTCCCAGCCATAAGGCCCTGCATCCCCTACAGTTGATCCTGCATCTCCTGTGCCTCAGGTTCAGCTGACCCCTCCTGGAGCACTGGGCACTCAGAAGCTCTCCTGCTCCTTGTCCTCTGTTTCCCCCTTTCATGACTGCTGTGTAAACTTGCAGCAGCAATCTCCTCCTGCTACTGCCCAGTTTCTCTGACTCTCTTCCCAAAAGACTGCTCTGACAGCACTGAGTCTCTTTGACCCCTCCACCCAAGTGTGTCCCCACCATGCCACCAAAGCCATGTGGCCAACATCCCCACCAGCTTTGGTCTTGCAGAGCAAGGTTGTCCTGAGTCCTCTGCTTGCTCAGCACATCAGGAGGTCTCACTCCCATTTCCCAGGCCCCAAACTCCACAGCTGCTACACTCTGCTCCTGGTCCCCTTCCCACCCACCACGAAATGTTGGAGATCTCAGGGTTCCATGCTGAGCCTGCCCACTTCTGTCTCTGCACTTTTTGCTTGGTTGGTGATGAAGGCTCAGATTCCACAGGTCCCATTGGCTCCTCCTTCAAAATATTATCCCAAGTCTGACTGTTCCTCAGCACCCTGGCCACTCCCTATCAATAATTTCTAATCTCTCTCCTGCGGCCACTTCCTGACTGGTCTTCCCTTTTTAATTCTTGCTCAGGACTATCCATTCTCCACAGTGCACTAGAGTGATCCATCTAGACAGTCAGGTCACTCTTCACCCCCACGCCCTGAGTACAGTTTTCTGTGAGAGGAAAATCCAAACCCCCAGCCATAAGGCCCTTTGACCACATCCTTTCTGCCCCCCTTGCTCCCTGCATGGCCCCTCACTGCTCTTCTTTCCATCCACCTGTCGAGTCCCCTCTGCTCCTGAATCAGAAAGGTAAGTTGTTTCCTGTTTGGAATCTCAGCTCAGGAAAGCCTTATGACATCCCCATGTGAGATATCTTCCCTGACCCTGTCCCTTCCATGACTTTTTCCCACATATCACATCTGACCGTGGTGGGCTAATTAGCTTGTTTACAAAGCACAATGAGGGAAGGGCCTTGTCTTCTCACCTCTGCTCCCAAGTGTGGAAGCTGTCTTGGGTGTTCCCCATGCAGGTTGGATGGGTGGGTGTGGCCCCTGCTTCTGTACCCCCCAAGGATGAGTCCCTCCATCTGGTCAATGAAGTAAGGGGACTTCCAACTTGGAAGTCCTTGCCAGATATCATCTCAGGACTTCAGTTACCCCCAGGGTCTTTCAGTTACCCCCAGGGTCTTTCTGGGGACCCCTTCTCATTCCCCTAGCAATGGAGGCTGCCTCTACCATGCTTCCACTTGGGCATTTTCTAAAGAACCTGAGAGCAAACCAAAGGCCTAAGTGGTTGTAAAAGGAAGAGGACCCAGGTGGGGATACACTACTGTAGCTCAGTGTGTGGCAGGAGATGGGGATCATTGGAGGCTTTCAATGGTCAGATCTCACAGGCTAGCCCTCCTGAGCCTTGTCCATGTAGCTGTCCCCAAATGGTCTTGGGCATTGCCTTGTCCTGGGCCACTGGGCCCTCCTTGGGTGCAGGGGAAGAGGGTGGAGTCCACATACTGATAGATGTAGATCCAGGATCTTCCAGAGGGTCAATCAGAAGCTCTCTGAACTGTGATACTAGTGCCCACCAGGGTAACTTTGATGGGGTCTGCAGTGGGATGCTGGTGTCTGGACTTTCACCGTGGGCCAGAAGTATGTCCTGAATAGTGGAGACTGACAAGCCCCACCTGTCCACTTGGTGTGTCAGACTGTCTTCTCACTAACTCTTTTCTCTTACTTAGGGTGATTCTGGGAGCCCCCTCGTCTGTGACATCCTCAATGTCTGGGTACTGGTAGGGCTGGCCAGCTGGGGCTTGGACTGTCGGCACCCCATCTACCCCAGTGTGTTCACCAATGTCACCTACTTCTCTGACTGGATCAATGAGATCCAGAGGCTCACACCTCCTCCTGATCCCACAGCTGTTCTTCCTCAGACCCCATTTCCACACCATCCTCTACAGGCTACAGGCTCTTCCAGGCCTAGCATGGCAGTCATGCCTACACTGACCTGGCTCTCACTGCTGTCTGTGCTCAGAGCCCAGGGGCAGGCCCTGCAGTGACTCAGGGAGCCCCCTTGCTCCTGCTGTCTGCCTCAGAGCCCAGCCTCCAAGCTTCCCCTCCTCCAGTGCCACAAGCTCTCAGGGGTTCCTTCTCCTTGGTTTTGTTGTCCCTCAACTCCCACCCCCTTCCTCCAACCAAGCCTGAAAAATAAAGCAAAAGCAAATAAAAGATTCATTTGCCTCCTGTATTGGGACCCCACTTCCCCTCCTGCACCTTAGTATTCACCCTTTCCCTTGGGGTTAGTCATCTGGCTCCCTTAGGCAAGGGGACAGGGCCGGGCAAAGACACTGTCCCAAGAGGAAGGCAGGGGTGGGACACTGAGGGGGCCAGCATAGGAGCTGGGAAGAGAGCAGGGTGTCTTTACTCACAGACTCTTCTCCTGTTGTGTGGCACATGCAGGCCTTCAAAGGGAGCATGTCAGTCAGTGTGGGCTCCTGTAAACAAACACCACAGCCTATTAAGCAACAGGAATTTATCATCTCACAGATATGTAGACTGGAAGTTCAAGGTCAAGGTGAGGGCAGAGTTGGTTTCTCACGAGGCCTCTCTCCTGGACTTGTAGATGGCTATCTTTTCCCTGTGTCCTTATATTATTCTCCCTTTGTATATGTCTTTGTCCTAATGTCTTTTTCCTATAAGGACAACAATCATATTGGATTAGAGTCCACCCTAGTGACCTCATTTTAATTTAATAACTCTATCAAAGACCCTATCTCCAAATACAGTCACATTCTGAGGTGCTGGGGCCTAGGAATCCAGCAGATGGACTTTAGGAAACACAATTCAGCCCATAACTGGAAGTAAAACATCTTTCCAGATGTCCACAGTGCAGTGGAACAAGGGTCTTCCCAAAAGCAGAGGAACATTTCTCCCAGGGTTTGGAGGCAAAAAAAACTGACTCCCAGTGGAGGTGGAGGGAAGGTCCCAGGGCAACTGAGCTAGACTAGGGTGCATGACCCAAACCAGGAGGAAGGGGGCTTTGGCCTGTGGTATAGTGGGCTCTCAGATTGGGGAAGCAGTCTGGGAGAGTGAGTCAGAAGCAGACAGGGGAGGATAAATGCCAGACTGAGAGCTGAGGTTCAGGCCAACAGTCCCTAGACCTATGCTTCTGGAGTTAACTCCCAGCACCCTCCTTACCTGTCCCCATGCCCTCACTCTCCCAATATGAAGAAACTCAACCCGCTTCCCACTTCCATGGTCCTCAACCCCATTTGAAAATGTTCCTTCTCTTCAAAGCCATAAGCTAACCTGCCTTACAGTGTCCACATACTCCCTGCAGTTGTACCTGGGTGTCATCTTTTCAGCTAAGCTAATGCAGTACTTAGCGGCTAGGCAATGAGCCTTGAAGCAATGTCTTAGGTCATCTTTCCTGCCAACCTGCCTGACACAGGGTCCTTGTGCAGCCATCAGGACCCAAGCAGGCCTCAATGCACACAGCCCAGCCTTCAAAACCCCTGAGAAAGTGGAAAAGCTTCCATTTAGTGTATGTCCAGTATGGACCAGATGCCATTCAAAAGGTGCAGTGCAAATTCTTTCCAATTCTGGCATTTCACAAACATCCTGGACCCTCACCAGTAGGTAGTTACAAATGGATTTATGTGCCCATTAATACTGAGATCCCACCAGCTTGAGCTTGAACTTGCACCAGAACTCCCTTCCCAAGCCTCAAGAAAGTGTCTTCCCAATGTCCACACCTGTATGGGCATTTCTGGTTGTCCTGTCTCTGTCTGTCCCTCTGGCTAGAGCTCCACCAAGGTGGTACCACTATGTGTAGCTGTGCACCAAACACCAGTGTCAGCCCTTAAGAGCTCACCTGTTTCTGGAAGGAGGAAGATGAACATTCTCTCCCTTGGTGCCAAACTCAGTTAGGGGGTCTCTGGCAGAGTGGCTCAGGCTCCTGGATGTCAGTGAATTACTAGGAGAGCATGTAGTTCAAACACATTCTCTGATTCACATAATGAAACTTTCTGAGGAGTTGAAAATGTTATATATTTTGACCTAATCTAGGTGGTGGTTTCACAGGAATAAACTCATGTAAAAAGTCACTAAGCTGTACACTTAAGATTTGTGAATCTTACTGTCTATAAATTATACTTCAAATAAACTATAAAAATTTTAAAATAATTTGCATTTATTGAAACCACTGATGGTTTTAAAACATGTCTGCAAATTATTTGATATGCCTCCTTTCAAAATGCGAAGCTTAATTTTCTTCCCCTTGAATAAAAAGAAGTGATCCTATGTGACTTTTGAGGCTGGGTCCTAAAAGTGATGTAGCATTCACCTGACTCCTCTCTCTCAAAACATTTGCTATTTGAGAAGGCAGCACCATGTCACAGAGGCATTCAAGCAGCCTTGCAGAGAGGCATTCAGAGTCAGAAACTGAGGCCTCACACCAACAACCTGTAGCAACTTGCAGCCATGTGAGTTGGCCAATATACATCTAGGTCCTTCAGCCTGTCAAGCTCTCAGATCCCTAAAACCATCACCAGCTTGTTTTATTAATCAAGTAATTAATTAATTTTAGAGAGAGAGGGAGGGGGGAGAAAGAGAGGGAGAGAAACATTGATATGCAAGAGAAACTTCAATTGGTTGCTTCTCACACACCCCAACCACAGACCAGTCATGTGTCCCTACCAGGAATCAAATCAGTGAATTTTTGCTTTGCAGGACAACATGAAACCCACTGAGCCACACTGATCAGGTGTCACCAGCATTTTGACTACAACTCATAAGAGACCTGGGGCCAAAAATATACAGTTAAGCTGCTCCTACATCCTTGTGCCACAAAAACTTCCAGAGATAATAAATGTTTGTTGTTGCTTTAAGCCAGTAAATTTGGGAGTAATTTGTTACACAGCAATAGATAATATCTATTGTCAAGGTTAGGCTTCTATTTGAGTAGGATACTTCGCAACTGTAAATGCTTTAAATGTTTGAAGTTTTTTATATTTTAGATTCTAATTTGGAAAACTAGTTTTGAGTGCTTCATAGAAGGCATTTTTTATATTAAAACATATTTGGGTCTGAAAAATTTTAAAAATGCAAGTAATATTATGTTACTAACTTTTTCATGTTTTCAACTTCTGGCCAAATGGAGGCATAGGTAGATATGCTTTGCTTCCTCATAAAACCAAAAGAAGGCTAACAACCAATTTAAAAACAAAAAATAGCCAGAACTGCCAGAAAATCAAATTGAATGAAAGTCCAACAACCAAGGAGTTAAAGAAGAAATATTCATCCAGGTTAGTAGGATGGGGTAGACATAGGCACTCAGGGCAGAGAAGACATGTGACAAGTTGCTAGCTGGTGGACCAAGTGGGCGCAGTTGTGACCCATGAACCAGACAGTCCCACAATCAAGTGTGGATAAACCAGGAGGAACAACAGGAAAGTGAGACAGACCACACAACCCGTGGTTCAAGCATGGGGAAAGAAAGCCTCAAAATCTTTAGCTTTAAAGACCTATGGGGGTTGCAGTGGCAGAGGAAACTCCCAGTTTCATAAGAGAATCTGTTGGAGGGACCCACAGTTTCTAGAATGTACACAAACCAACCTGCCTGGGAATCAGCACCAGAAGTACCCAATTTGCTTGTGGTTAGCAGGGGAAGTGACTGAAAGCGGGGCAAGACCCAAGCAAGTGACATTGTTCTCTCTCTGATTTCTCTCCCGCATACAGCACCACAATGCAGTGACATGAGTTGCCCCTCACCGGAGAATACCTAAGGCTCTACCCCTTATAATGTAACAGGTATGCTGAGACAAAGAAATATGGCCAAAATGAAAGAACAGATCAAAACTCCAGAAAAATAGGCCTGGCTGGTGTAGCTCAGTAGATTGAGCATGAGCTGCAAACTAAAGGATTGCTGGTTTGAATTCCAGTCAGGGGACATGCCTGAGTTTCAGGCCAGGTCCGCAATGGAGGATGCATGAGAGGCAACTACACATTGGTGTTTCTCTCCCTCTTTTTCTTTTACCTTCTCCTCTCTCTAAAATAAATAAATAAATTTTTTTAAATAAAAACTCCAGAAAAATAACTAAGTGACAAGGAGACAGACAATTTTATCAGATGCAGAGTTCAAAATAATGGTAATTAGGATGCTCACAGAAATGGTTGAGTTCAGTCACAAAATGAAGGAAGAAGTGAAGGCTATACAAAGTGAAATAAAGAAAAAAATATACGGGGAACCAACAGTGAAGGGAAAGAAACTGGGACTCATACAAATGATCTGGAACAGAAGGAAGAAATAAACATTCAACTGGAACAGAAGGAAGAAACAAGAATTACAAAAAAAAGGAGCAGAAGCTTAGGAACCTCTATGACAATTTTAAACATTCTAACATCATGATGATAGGGATGCCAGGAAGAGAAGAGGAAGAGCAAGAAATCAAAAACTTATTTGAAAAAATAATGAAGGAAAACTTCTTCAATCTAGCAAAAGAAATAAACATGCAAGTTCAAGAAGCTTAGAGTCCCAAGGAAGTTAGACCCAAGAAGGAACACACCAAGACACATCACAATTAAATTGCCCAACATTAGGGATACAAGATGGTGGAAGAGTGAGTAGAAGTTACACTAACCTCTTCTCAGGACCAGTCTGGATTGCAACTAAATTGTGGAGATATCACCCAGAACAAACAAGTGAACAATGGTGAGGGCGAAATCTTATAACCACAGTCAGACAGAAGAATCAGCTTCAGCACAATGTGACTGATAGACAGTGTGGTAGAGACATGAGAGGACTGGGTGGGCACCCATAGACAGCAGCTGAAGCACCAGAGGGTTATTTAAGTGGCCAGATTGGATCCCCCTGAAAAGTGTGGGCTCTAAATACTAAGCTGGGATCCCCAGCCTAGAGCACGAGGGGCTGGAAAGTACACAGATAACATGTAGCTTTGAAAGGCATCAGTATTGCTCTCTGCCAGAGACAGATGTCTGGAGATGCAAAGAACCCTTTAAAAACCCAGTGCATAAATTTAACTTTGTAGCCACTTACCCTGGTCCCTGGCAAAGGTGGGGAGCAGAGTGGACTAGAGATGCTGGAGGAGAGACTAAAGATGGAAGCTTTGGGGAAAGAACTGAGAGAGGAGCCACCAGGATCCCGGTGCTAAGCCATTTCCCATACTGCAGCAGCCATCCTGCTCAGGAGGACCACTCCCCTCTGAGTGACAGCAGCCTGAGGGGAAACAAGAACCCTGGCCCCAGGAGGGATTCTGTCCC
>PVIA01015107.1:0-24054 GCA_004024845.1 Tonatia bakeri
TGGAGTTGGTTGAATTCATCACACCATTAAGCATTAAATGCACTATTTTTTAGAAAAATTCTAATGAATGAAATTTTAAGGAATTAAATCTGTCTTAAATATCTATATTTAGCTGAAGATTGCCTATAACACTTCTTACCTCTTTTCCTCTTGTGATTGTTTTATCTACTTAATAAAATGTACAAGATTTATGTAACTGAATTTTTGTTAATTATTCTAATATGAATTTTACAACTGTAAAAGTAAATTTAAAAATGTGTTCAAATTAATAACGTTTTCAATTATTTATTAAATATCTTAATATGTGCACTAATTTCTTAAACCTGTTAACAAATATTAATAGCTCTCTGAATACAGTGACCTGTTGAGTAATGTTAAACCATTTGTCAAGTTTTTTCTCAGTGAGGAACTTGAAAATTACACAGATGCAGCTGTGACTGTTTAAGTTCTGGGAACCACATTTAAGAGATAATGCCCTCCTCATTTCTTTAGTACATAAAATATAGAATTATTTCTTAATGAAACTGATTTCTGACTCTTCAAGTCATTTTTAAAAGTATTGTTTACTTACTGAATCATAATTTTAATTGAAATGAAACTACTGTAGCTCCCCTCTTATTCATAGTTTCACTTTTTGGAGTTTCAGTTACCTGCAGTCAAATGCAGTACAAAAATATTAAATGGAAAATTCCAGAAACAAACAATTTATGAGTTTTAAATTGTGCAATATTCTGAGTAGTGTGGTGAAGTCTGTCACTGTCCCACTCTCTCCCACCCAGGGCATGAGTCAGCCCTTTGTCTGGGGTCTCCACACTCTTAGGTGCAGTAAAATAAAATATTTTGAGAGAGAGATCATATAATATTTACTACAGTATATTTTTATAATTGATCTATCTTATTATTAGCTATTGCTGTTAATGTCTTACTGTGCCTAATTTGTAAATTAAACTTCATCATAGTTATGTATATATGGAAAAAACACAATATACAAAGGGTTTAGTACTATTTGAGGCTTCAGTCATCCACTGGGGTCTTGGAATATATCCCCCATAGATAAGAGGGGATGACCGTAGTCTACTAGTTAGCTAATTGTCAAGATAAGCAGAATTTATATTGACCATTTGTAGCAAGAACTGATTTTACAGACAACTGCAGTCAGAGAGCAAGTATACAAGTTATTGACTGATGGCCAAATATTCGAAGAACTTTCTAGCTGGAAACGCTCCAGTCTGGTTCGGTTTTGCTGAATTACTGCTTTGTACCTTTGTGTACTTTAAAGAATTGATGAAGTTGGTTAAAACAGGACACTGCCTCCACAGCCACTGGGGCAAGACAGCCTGTAGGACTTACAGATGTTCTCTTAAGCATCCTAATGGGTTTAGTGTATGTGATGGACCTCACTAGGTCTTTAAAGGAATGTGACTTGCAGACTTTGACGCCTACATCACAGACTTTCAATGTACCAGCTGTGAGCTCTTCAATTTGCAGAGATTATAATATGGTACTAACTTTTTCTTATTATTTTATGTACACTCTAGTATGGTATTCATTTTTGTTCTTGTATGTATGCTCTACCTAAGAACCATCTAGGAAACTCATTTATTTCTTAAGGCATCTATGTTGATATTTATGTATTTGTATCTATATCCACATTTTAGCACAAAGTATTCCTATCTAGGACTAGATTAAAATTAAAATTATTCTATTTTAGTTGTATTTTAATTGTATATATTTAGGAATGCCTTAAAACTCAACTTCTTGGAAACTAGCATTTCTACATCTTCCAGATTTGATTCAACTGTATGTCATTGAAAATTGTAGCCACACAACTTGTCTAGTTTTCCTATGCTCTTATAATTAGGTATAGTAGTTTACAAATGTCACTCTCATAGAGTTCCTCAGTCTCACTGGAACCAATCAGGCCTTCATGATCTATCAGTTCCATAGTATTTATATCAATATGGAAATTAGACTCCCATTTGAGTGTTATCTTACATGGAGAGGTCAATTTATCTCTAGAACAAAATCTGGCCCTAAATTGATAAGGCCATCTCCCCTGAGCCTGGAGAGATAGATGTCACTTCAAGTCTACCAATGTCAAAGGGCTATAGTTATTATTATTGTTTGTATTTTTTAATGGTCAACCTAAATAATTTGGTATTCTTTTCCTCCCCCAACAAAATAATGCATCTACAGACACATATGCACAAATCTAATGTGCGATTGAAAGTTTTTTAAAGTTATTTATTTATTTGTAGAGAGAGGGGAAGGATGGAAGAAAGAGAGGGAGAGAAACATCAATGTGTGGTTGCCTCTCGCACACCCCTTACTGGGGACCTGGCCTGCAGCCCAGGCATGTGCCCTGACTGGGAATAGAACCAGTGACCCCTTGGCTTGCCGGCTGGCACTCAGTCCACTCAGCCACAGCAGCCAGTGCTGGAATTAAACATTTTGACAATGTTTTCTTTGACCAGACTCACTGTATGACAGGTGCTGCTTTAGGCAAGTGAAGTTAAATGAATCAGCTGTCAGTCTCAACCATTTCTACTGTTTGTTGAGAGCCACCCTTCTCTGGGGGAGAAGAAAAGGACTCTCAAGCCAAGAAGTTTGTTTCTGATTCCTGCTTCATCTCTCTGTGCCTCAGTTTACTTATCCAACATATGGTACCTACCTCATAGAGTTTGTGCAAGGATAAAGTAAGTCAATATATTTAAAACAAACAAAAAATAGGACGGTGCCTATCATAACAGATTATTCCTGTATGTATTGCATTGGCTGCTCATTCTCCAAGTAATATTGATGGTAATAATAATACTAATAATAAACTTATCATGTCAAAATTATCCAGGGTGCTTTAAAAATTAAATTTAAATTGTATCACTTGAACAAATTTCATGTAATACATCTGCTTCATTTTTAATGGCAAGAGATTTTGTGACTGATGGTGTCATTCTAACACTTGTGAGTAATTTCAATCATGCTTATTAGTTCAACCACGCCCTGCAGTGATTTTTTGACATTTCTCCCACCTTGGCAGGTGCCTGGGAATTTCTGTGGCCTGCCAGCTCACAGACGGCAGGACTGCACAGGTCATTTTAGAATTCCCCAAACTCATCCATCCTCTTGGACAAATGGAATTCAGGGCCCACTTCTGGGGTGGCATTTTCTTCTAGAAAGATTCCTTTGCCCTCTTGGATCAGAGCCATTCCTTCATTTTACCTGCTTCAGAAATTATTCCTTAGAAATCCACTGCAGCACAAATCTCCCTCACTCATTATTAGGTAGCCCAGAAAAGTGAGAGGTCGCATAGTGTCCATTGGACTGAATGGGGTGGTGACTTTAGTTTACTAAGAGTACAGCAGGCTTCTAGTATATTCAAAATGCTTAACTTCCAGTATTACAATTTTGTGAGGAGTAGCCATAATGGGCCGAGAGAAATCAAAGGCTGCAAATATATATATTTTGATGTATTCCTTCATTGACCTGGATGTGTGTGCCTGACCTTTTGAAATACAAAGTATGATTAGTCAGGACAGGTGACCTGTAAACTATAGGTGTTAACACGATGCACAGGGTCTGCACAGAGAAACTTAGCTGGTGCTGGGGCTCTGCAGAGCTGAGAGTAACTGCCCCTGCTGGGTGGGGGGATGTTGGGGTGGCACTTCCTAGGGAGACTTGAAGGCCTCTGAGGAGTGGAGGGTGATGTCCAGGAGGGAGTGATTGGGATCTGTGTGCTGTACTGATGGTGCTCAACCCCAGGCCAGGAGGAAGGAAGACTCCCATAATGGGACTGAAGGGCAGCATGTGGCTGATCCACTAAGAAAGGCCTGGCTATATCTTGGATGTAATTGGAGTGTGGTGGGTGGCTCAGTAGGATTAGAAACAGAGAGATGGCATAACCATATTGACATTTTAGAAAAATACAGGAAAAATAAAAATGCTACCCACAAAAGCAGTTTAATGAGTGTTAGAAACATTGGAAGCTTATTGCTTATCTTGTCTGAAATACCTCTACAACAGGCAGAGACTGTTTTCAGCCTCTCCTGCCATGTGTCCGACAACAACACCAGAACTCCTGCAAACCTGACACAATTCACACTTGAGGAGAAGGAGGTGGGGGAGGGACCCGGGGAGGAAGTGGGGTGGTGGAGGGGGGAAGAGACAATGAGATTGTTTCCAGAAGAGTGATTATCTGGTGGAGTCAAATACATTAGAACAGTTAAGGAAGGTCCCATGAAGAGTAAGGTCAGGATCACACATTCACAGAGTAAGGTCCTGTTCAGTTTATGGTGATGGCCCACAAATTAGATTCTGAACTTCCTTTTGATTAGAACAAAGAAGACCAGAGCTTCATTCCAAGAGATCAAAAGTTTAAAACAAACCCATTGCTCAGCCAAATCACCAACTTTTCCTGGTTCATAGCCCTGTTAGGTGCATCTCCAATAGGTTCCTCAAAAGTGATGTCCCCAGTACAGCCCCACAGTCCATGTGGTAGAGATTTCACAGGGCCACTTCAGTTTTCTTGTTTATTGTAATACATCACATATATGTAATTTACACATAAACATATATATGATGTATGAAAGGCATAAAGATACCAACAAAGCATCTCCCTATCCATCTTAAAAATGGTTTTCAGGATTATTTTAGATATGCCAAATAATCACTTACTGAGATGGTTGCCTTACAAAATGTTGAATTATCAGATATAACTTTTTATTGGAAATTAGTAGAACTTGTAAGTTCTGAAATAGAAACACATTGGAGATAACATCTCAAACACTGTATAAATGATCATTAAGCATGCTTTTCTCCCTGCCATCTTTACAAACACTTCAATAGAGATTCAGGTTATCCTTATAAATGTAATCTAAACATTTAAAATAGTATTTTCATCATTAGTACAATATTTACTCCCTTTCAGGCTACAGTTCTTTGGGGGATGCTGCAGGCACGCGTCACTCAGCGTGGCTCTCGAACACAGTCAATGCCACCACCAGCACTTGCTCTTTTCAGTTCATTTTCCCATAAAATGATGTCTATGAGATACATTTCTTTATCTACTCATCTAACTTTTCATATCTTAGACAGATTTTCATTTAATTCAGATCTAACAAATATCGTCCAAACTGGAAAGAACTGGCCATTTCGTTTTGTAAGTTTCTGTAGAGGAGAGTGAATATCCTCTGTGTGATATTTTATTTTCCATGGAATTTGAATGCATGGTCTTATTATATCAAACCAGATTCTTCAATTAATCTTTTGACCAGAGTACTTATATGTTAAGTATACTTTCATATTGGGAGTTATAAGTCATTTAAGGGTATTTCTCTTAGACTCACTAAGTAAAATTTGCTTGTGCACATGGCATTTAGTATCTCTGCACCCTCTCCCTTCTCATTGTCCTCTGACTTACTGGTTCAAGCTACTTCTTAATGAGTGGGAATGAACTAAACCAGTAGTTTAATGAAATATATTAATAATTTACTTTGTGGAAAATTTGGCATTCTTTGTGGGGGTTGACTTTTTTTTTACTTATTTGGGGGAAGGGGGAGGTAAATCTCTTTCTTCCTTCTTTTCTTCTTGTCTTCATTTTTTTTTTTTTTAGATTTCACTAATTCATATAATTGATATGCCAAACGCTTTGAGAATGTGACCCAAAATGTCAACTAAAAGCATATCTATAAATATATATAAATTTTCAATATCTTGCTTTTATTTGTTCAATAAATAAAATTTGAATAAGATATTCAATATCATATATAATTTTATTTAACAGCAAAAATATTAGCATTTATCAAAGAAAATCTTAGCCTGGCTGGTATGGCTCAATGGATTGAGCACAGGCCTGTGAATCACATGGTTCCTGGTTCAATTCCCAGTCAGGGCACAAGCCTGGATTGCAGGTCAGGTCCCCAGTGTGGGGCATGTGAGACGCAACCACACATTGATGTTCTCTCTTTCTCACACACTTCCCCTCTGTCTAAAAATAAATAAATAAAATATTTAAAAAAATCTTATCACTTATCAAAGAAAAGACTGGAGGGAATGGTCATAGAAGAAAGTTAAATTTGCCATAATGCCAGGGAAAATGTATCAGGATTATTTAAAGTACCATTTATGAGGAGCAATAAAGCCAGAAAAATGCTCTCATTGGCAGTGAGGATCACGGCCCCTCCCCTTGGCCATCCAGGGTTACTGGTCAGCGTGGCCATGAGCAATTCTTTGGTTTTCATGAGGTAACTAATTCTCTGTGAATTTACTCCACTTAATGGGAGAAAATTATTAAATGCAGACTTTCTATAATTTAAATTTTATAACTCTGAATGACATTTCACATATATATAAAATTAATCAGAAAAAATAAGCTATCAGATTATTCATTATATTTTGATGTAGAAAATATATGTGATTGTTAAAGCAGCAGAACAAGCTGGCTGACTGTTCAGGATCTTCCTGCCTCTGTTTAGAATGATCACTTATTTGTGTTTGTGTCCACTGTTTAAACCATTAATGCCCTTGGGAGTGGTAACCATCAGGCATACTTCAGTTTGAATGAATTTATCACCTGTTTCCCTGAAGATAAAGATACCCTGTGTACACAGCTGACTTTGCAGCAGTGAGGTTGGAATACTCCATCTCCGTGAAGGAGGGGGCAGCTCAGAGAGCTGGGTTGGAGTTTCCAACACTAACTGGGCACCTGGGGGGAAGGACACCTGTCATTCCATAGAGGTCTTTTGCAGCCTGTATAACACATACTGAATCACTACATTCTTCGGGGAATCTTATTATGTTAGCCTTGATGAAAAGACAAATTTTAAACAAGGTAAAAGAAAACAATGAAATTATACTGTATTTGTCATTTTCATCCCTTAAAACTAACTTTTTCAAGTTTAAGATAAGTTTATACAGAAGTGCTATCGCACCACTTTTTCAGTTTTTCAGAGTGTTCTGAATTGTGTCTTTATTGTAAAACATTTATCTGGTTGTTGTTAACTATTGGAACATCTCTAGAAGCACATCCATGGAAACAAATGGTATATTTAATAATTATTATTTGCGGTTCATGTATTGCTTTTTTAAGATGTTATTTATTTACTTTTAGAGAGATGGGAAGGGAGGGAGAAAAAGAGGGAGAGACACATTGATCGGTTGCCTCTTGCACATCTCACAACTGGGGACCTGGCCTGTAACCCAGACATGTGCCCTGGCTGAGAATTGAACTGGTGACCTTTATGCCCAACCCACTGAACTGCACCAGTTTTTTAATGCTGTCTGTAAAATGGTGCTGGCCTCTATTGATGACAGTCTTTGGATGTGATGATGTATCTTCTAGTAATCATTCAAAGTTAAAACGATCAAAACTATTTCATGGGAGGCGGGGCAGGGGTGACAGATGAGCGTTAAGAATAGATATCATGTCTGCTCTGTACATGAAGCAAGGAGGCACTCATCTCAAGGAGCACAACAGATGTGATTGCAGACACCAAGAGTCCTGGAGACCAACCTTTAAGTCGCAGGGACTGGTGCCAAAGAGGACGCAGAGCTCCATCTGACTGGGAGAACAGAATGTTGAAGAGTTTTCACAGAGGTGATATTTCAAGTAAAGAACAACTCAGTGACAGAAATACATGATTTTCACTATACAACTTTTACGGAACAAATTGAACAATGGGTATGGAATCAAGTTTCTTCAAAAATAAGCTGCATATTGTGGGGGTGAGGGAGAGGGATATGCTGTGTCATTGCAAATTCTTGACTTCCTCTTTAGGGTCTGACAAAACTTCTACGTTTTCTTAGAACCTCCCAGAAGCCAATAAGCAATGCTAGAGAAGGGAAGTTAAACAATGCTTTGCTAAACTGAAAGAAGTGCAACTTTCCCCATAATGAACCTTTTCCAAATTCCACCTTTCCTCCTCTGTTCCATTTTCCAATGTTCCAACTCAAGCCTTCCTGGGGAAGTGGTACTGTCAGCTTAATTAAAAAATACTTTCTTCATCTTAGCTGTGTTTTACCCAAGCGAGTGATTCAGTTTCTTAGAAGAGATTGCTGTAAGCATTACAACAACTGATGAGTATGGGAACCCCTCTCAGGCTAGCTCTTTTCAGACTGATAGGGTAGTTGGGTAAGCAGTGATCTCATTTTGGGTCATGCAGTTTTACTGACGTTATAATGAAAGGTATCAACACAGATTTGAGGTAGCTGTCAACGTACTTACTCAGCTCTTTGGCTTTTGTGTCTTTCATCATATGCAGCTAACACTGAGGAAACTCGAAACATTACTTTCCTCTTAATGCTCTCAGTATAAGAACGATGCCCACCCATTAAATAAATGCAAAAGAATGGAAAGAAGATAAGTGACTGTTAATTCCAACTCCCTATGTACAAACATTTTATATATTTCTCTTGATTTTGAGACATCCAGGATCTTTTCATACATTATTTTCACAGGTTTCAAAAAGACTGTGGATGAGAACCCTGCTGGATCTGTTCTGAAACTCGACATTCTTAATAGTTACTTAAGCCCAACATATTTCAGTTGAGTTAAACTTTGACCAACCCTGGTGACTAGTTTATAGGTCTTAAAACCATGTGGGATACTTTGTAACAGCAAAGACCACACACCCTGAATTCCTGGGGCATGTCTGGTGTTTGCATTCAAACATAACCCTGAAATGTTTTTCTTTCCTAAGTATTTCAGACACATTCTTCGCCTTGGAAAGCTTCTGTCTTTCTTACTCAACAACCTCCATATCTAAACTATGTTAAAGATACATGGGGAAGAGATGACGTCGTTGGGCTGATTTTGTTCTTTCAGCCTGTGTTTGGCTAAAGGTGAGCGGTTGCAGTGAGTCATGCAATCTTGTGACCAGCCGGGCACTTTTCCAATTAGAGAGACTGTTAAGATCTTTGACAACAGAACCTGTAGTTGTTTGAAGAGGAGGTATTAACAGTGACCTGTGTGCTTGGTAATCCAGGCTTCTGTGAGTAACAAAATGTGTTCCCATTCCTGCTGAATAACAAAACACCAGTGGTGAGGTAACAATTAGTAAAGCTGACTCATTTCCTCATTTACAGATGAAACACATTGTCTAAGAAATGACTATCTCTCAGGTAAATAATGCTTCCCGCAGGCCAAACATGGTCTTTTTAAAGCCAGGCCTGACGTTAACACTGGCTCGTCATACTAGATCTACTAAAAAGCAAATTTTATTAGGAAATAATGTCAGACATTAAGAGCCAGACCCATTTTTCCCCCTTAACTGTGTGAGAATTGCTGATTTCAGATGCCAGTCAGAAAAAGAAGCTTGTATTACATAATCAAGTGTAAAAAGGGTGGAAATTTTCCATTTAATTGAAATGTGGAATCATTGTAAAGTTTTACTGGTAAGTCTACAGCTCTTACCTCTATGTCTGTGTAGGACATTTGTGGGGGGGGCTAGGTACCCCTCCACAACTATCTACGGATGGACGTCCCTATTGTACAGAGCTGTGGGCTTTCCAGCCTTGTCATGTTGACTTGCACTGACTCAGCAGGCACTACCAACACGGAAAGCTAAGAAACCTCCACCTCCCTGACTTGCTGTCATCTCCTGGGCTCTGCCTTATAAACACATTCCTCAAACCTAGTTTGGAAGATACTTGTTCTTAAAAATACAAGAAGCCAGTTGGGGGAGAAAACATTACATCAATGCATTCCTCTGAACATCACCAAAAAGTCTTAGTTCTCCCCATTCTCAGACTAGATGTTACTAGGACTTTACAAAAATGGAAGTAGATTCCTCTTAATGGGCTTTCATTGTTTGCATTCATTTACAATGTGTGTGTTGCCCTCTGTTTCCTCTTTCCCTTTTTGGTATGCGTTTTTCTGAATTCTCGTGTAATTTCAACAGTTGTACAATTCTTTTTATTGTTAGGAAATCACAAATTGTGACAGATGTTAAACTGAGCACGTTTAAAAATAACTCAGCCTTTTCTGCTCTCTGGGCAGGGCTGCCTGCTTGGCTGGGATTGCTAATGGGGATAAGTGGCTGTGTGCTATCACCTCTAGAGCCAGTTTATTTGTTCAGAGGGAAGAATTCATTGAACAGCCGCAGACTACATTCCAGAACATCAGCCAACCACTTTGCAAAAGTGTCCCGTTGGGTCACAGCAAAGCCCGCCACCACTCTTGGAAAAGCAACTTTAAATGTCTGCCCTGGGTCAGAGATCTTGCTGCAGGATGTCAATAACAAGGGTTTTGTAAGTGATTCCTTTCTCCTGCTATTTTCCTGATAAAAGACCATTGGAATTCTTAGTCTCTGGAAATCTGTGGGACTCTCCTTTTTTTTTTTAGAAGCTGTTTTCTATACTTTGCAGTTAATTCTCCCAGTGAACTTCACTTGAAGTACTAGGTTGCTGGGTGGTACTGGTAGTAGTGGGGTAATTTCAAATACTTCACGGCCCAGAATAGACTGGTCATGCAGTGTTTCTCTCCTTCCTGCTAACAAGTCACAATGTTACAGTCCTGTATATGGAATCTGAGCATTTGCAGAGGCATCTCTTGGGTCCCCATGGAGGGTGACAAAATGGCAGATGGGATACTGCCCCTTCCACTCCCCCACTCCTCATTTATTTATGTCATAAATCAGACAAATCTACTTTGAGCTGCTTTCACAAAATGGTTTATTCTAAGACAACAGATAAATGAATGAATATAAAAGTAGTTGAGAAGGCAGTTTCAAACCAGAAGCCACAAGAAAGAGGCTAGTACACTCTCACCTGGATGCTCAGAGAGAAAAATCAGGGAGGGGCCCAGGTAATAGCCATGAGCATAGAATGGATTATGATCAAGAGCGTTGTCCTGGGGCCCATTATGGCCAACTGGAGCCCACATCTTCCCCTGCCCCCACTTATTTTCCCCCATCCCTTTTTCCTGTCTTTCCAAATGCCCTGAGGCCTTATGGAGTTGCTGGAACTCTCTCTAGTTCATTTGAATTTAAAGGAGGTAATGCATAGCAGCACAATTCACAAGAGCCAAGTGCTAGGAGCAACCTAAGTGCCCATCAGCAAATGAGTGGATCAAAAGACTATGCTACATTTACACAATGGAATACAACACAGCAGAAAGAAAGAAGGAGCTCCTACCCTTTGTGACAGCATGGATGGAACTGGAGAGCATTATACTAAGTGAAATAAGCTAGGTGGTGAGGGACAAATACCATATGATCTCACCTTTAACTGGAACATAATCAACAAAAGAAAAAAGTAGACAAAATATAACCAGAGACATTGATATTAAGAACAATCTAACGCGTCCAGAAGGGAGGGGGTAGAGGACAGTGAAGGGAAAAGGTTTCAGGAAGTACTCTAAAGGACGCATGGGCAAAACCAAGGGGGAGGGTGGAAGCAAGGGAAGGAGGTAAATTTGGCTGGTGGGGCGAGAGTGATGGGCGAAAATGCAGACAACTGTAACTGAACAAGGATAAAGTAATTTAAACAAAATAAAGGAGATAATGCTGATAAGGGCTTAACACTCTGTGTGGGAAGTATTATTTTAACAACAAAACCAAAAGAACCACACTTTATATAGGAATAATTCCCAAATAAATATCCTTGGGCAGGATTTGTCTCAAATTCTGGACTCATATTTCCAACTGTATGGAGGCATTTTCTTCTTTGACATCCTTGTGATGGCTACACTCTACATGTCTCAACCAGATTCAGTTACATTAGTTAATTTGTGCTGAAGTGAGCCAGGTGCCAGTCACAGGTCTCGCCTCTGAGGATGGGATAGTGAATAATGCAGTCTTTGCTCATCATCGAGGAGGATTATTATGGTAGCTGCTATCCACGGTGTACCAGCAACAAGCTACACGATTTCTCCAATGCTGTCACCACCTGCCTTCTGCTTGGTGGTGCACTGCATTTTCTCACAGTGTGTGAGTCTCTAGTGTCCACCTTGACTGGAAGTTCTATTGTTAGGACTCCAGCAAAGATAGTATAACAATTTGTACTGGCCAAATATGTACATTTCTCACACCACAAAAAGTAATATTTGTTAACTATCCTGAGAAAGGATGAACAATGTTGTATCAGATATGCTGAATAATTTGGTTTCATTTTGGTTTCAGGAGAGGCAAAGCAATACTGAGATAATCTGCACAAAATTCTGGCCACTTGGAGATATGAGAGGGTTGTTTGTTTTCTCCTGGAATGATCCAAATAGTTCTGCCCTCCGACTTGCATATAAACATAGAATGGGGCCCTGGACTCCACCGTCTACAAAAGTCCCACTTCAGTTTTCTTTGACAAGAGTGTGTTCTATCAATAAAATTGAAATATCATTAAATTCTCTGATATTTGACCAGAGTGTTTCTCTTTTTGGTTCTCTTTCTTTATAATTACTTAATCTCTTCCTAGTGAAAAAAGGGAAAACAACCACTGGGCCAGAAATGGTTCCTTTCTACTCTAACAGTGTTCCTCTTTCTCACTCTGGGTGAAATAAATTTTTTAAAAAGGGGCTGAATTCTCCACTCCAAGCCACATGATTTAATGTGATGCTGAGATTATCAATTAATGATCATGCCCTACAGTTGATCAGAAAAGAAAGGCATGCGGACTGAAGCTACCTGAGGTCACACTTTTAAAATTGTCCTTGTGGAAAAAGTATGTATGTTGTAGAATAATCCAAAATAAATTTTTATTTTTACTTCTGGCTTACAAAGACCACATGCTTAATTTAACACACTTGATGTTGGTCATTGAATCATGAGTTACCTTTCTATTAAATTGTAAAAATCATTTTTAGTTCACATGATATATTTGAAACATTTAGATTATTCAACACTAATATTCAGAAATTTATTGTCCATTATATTACCTGTTCCTATATGAACCCTGCACATATGTATTTAAATCTGTTCTGCCACCATATCAGTAAGCTACAATATCGGAGTGGAAAAGCCCGTCTCACACTAGCTTGACCATGTCGTGTGCCTGAGCCTCACCTGGCGGATGCCACTGGCTCTGTCTCAGAACCAAAGGGGTGGACAGCAGTGATTTAATTATCTCAGTAATTCTGGCAACTGTCCCCTTCCTCAGCAAGACAGAATCAGCTTTGCCAAAATGACGTAGACAACATTATAAAAGTTTAGCTCAGGCTGTTGGATTGTTTACGTAGTCAATTTCTTGAAAAAATTCTGCAACATCAACTTCATTCTTTTGAAATGACGCTCAGTATCTTAATGCATTTGGGTTACATTCAACTGTGAGATACAGATAGGGCAATTAATAGTGGTATCCGTGATTGAGCTTATATTTAGCTCACATAAAAATAGGCACTGAAGAGGATTGGGGGCTAATGCAGCTTCTTAGGAACATCTTCAAGGATCGAGTTTCCTTCTCTTATTTCTGACCCAGCACCCCTGCTTTATACATTTTATTGTCATGGTTAGAGTATGCTTGCTGCCTCTCCAGGCAGCTCCATGTTCGACTTTAGAAAAAAGGGGATATTGTTGTTCAGTGTGTATAAAGTTTTAATTGTGCCGAATGAATGAATTCTGGAGGTCTGCTGAACAACATTGTGCCCATAGTTAACTTTGCTGTATTGTACACTTAGAAATCTGTTAAGGGAGTAATCTCCTGTTAAGTGTTATAAGCACACAGAAAGAAAGAAAGGAAGGAAAAAGGCAAGGGGAACAAGAAAAGTTTTGGAGGTGATGAATATGTTCATTTTCTTAATATTGGTGATGGTTTTATGGGTATTTGCACATGCCCAAACTCACCAAATTGTACCATTAAATATATGCAGTTCTTTGTATACCTTATCCTGAAGAATCTCTCTTGCTCTCCCTCTTTTCTGTCCTTATGTATTTGGAAAGTGCAGTCCTTCCAGGAAAATCTGCCTGGCTCTCACAATTCAGAACTTTACCGCATGACAATGCCCGGCTGTAAAGGAGGCTTACAATGACCTTTCTAGTCTTCATAGTTGGGGAACAAAGGACAGTCAGGTGAATGGCTTCGAGCAGCAAACCCACCATCTCTGCCACACGGCCTTTCTTGTATGTGATGTGAGAAGCATAACGTGGAGTCAAGTTGTGGGTTCATCCTGTCACTTCGTTGACTTTACCCAAACAGAAATTCTAAAATAGCAACTCCCCACCCCTTTACCTGCAGCTTTGCTTTCTCCAGTTTTAGTTACTCCTATCCAACTGCAGTCTGAAAATATTAAATAAAAATCCCAGAAATAAACAATTCATGCATTTTAAATTGTGCACCATTCTGTGTAGGGTGATGAAATCTCTCAGTCCTACTCTATTCAGCCTGGGACATGAGTCACTTAGGTCAGTGCCCCCATGCCATCAACACTCTCCGCCTGTTAGTCACTTAGTAGCCATCTCAGTGACCAGGTCGACCGTCTCAGCACCTCAGTGTTTGTGCTAAAGTAACTCTTACTTTACTTAATAATAGCCCCAAAGCCATTGACAGAACTTTTCATTACAGTATATTATTATAATTGTTCTATTTTATTATTAGTTATTGTTGTTAACCTCTTACTGTGCCTAGTTTACAAGTTACACTTTATCATATATATGCAGGCATTGGAAAAGCATAGCATACTCAGTATTCAGTACTATCTGCTGTTTTAGGCATCCACTGGGGCTTGGAATGTAACCCCCTAGGACAAAGGGAGAATATTGCAGAAAAAAAATCCTAATTGATTTTACCAGCTCATTAGAATTAAGAAGAAAATGAAATGAGGCATGTTTGGATCAAATTCTACTATTGCACACTAGCTTTAGGACCCAGACAAGATAATGCCTACATGCCATGTTTTCCTTATTCATAATAAAGAGACCTCACACTTGGTAGATTTCTGCAGGAGTAGCCCTGATGTATCATTCCTTTTGTGTGAATTCCTCTCCCACATTGAACCTAAGCTTTGCCCCGAACTTCTTTGGCCAGGGGGACATCAAAACACATGAAACAGGCAAAGAGACTCAACAAGCAGGATGTAAGCTTGCCCAAGGGGGCGAAGGTGGTGCATTGCAGCCCCTCTTCTGTGAAGAAGTTTGGTAGGAAAGACCTTCTGGAAAGAGAGTAACAGCTCTTTCAGCTGAGTCCAATCCCGTACCAACCTGAAAGCTAAGTGTAGCTGCGGGTATAAGTCTAGGGTACTGCTGCAGATGGTCTAAACAACAAACCCGCACATATGTTTAAAAAAATCAGGTGTTGTTGGTGTAAGACACTAAGTTTTGAGGCAGAAAAAGATAACTGATGCACATACCAACTTTTCACTGTTGCTGCCACCATGATTTGAAAGGTGTGTGAGATCCAGGGCACACAGCAAGCGCTCAAACATACTTCTTATTGTTTTTGTTGTTATTTTCCATGTATCACACAGAGCCATGAAAAAGCCTTGTCAATCAGAAAAAAAATCCACAGATATTTTTTTGGCACCTACAGTCTGTTTAATGTCTTATGCTATGGAGTTTTTCTTTAAGAGGATTACATCCTAGCTAATACTTAAGGATAAAGAAACAACACATTCATTACCACAGGCTATAAATAAATAATAAGGGACACAACTATGAAACATCAAGTAAGTGAACATTGGAAGAATCAGGAATCAATACAGGTATGTCTTGATCAAGGTCTTGATTGAAGGGAAATATTTCAATAATGAGAACGCTAATAATACCATTTGGCATTTGTTGGAAACTTAATTGTATTCCAGGCAAGACAATAAGTGCTATACAAGCAATTTCAGATTTGACTCTTACCATAGCCTTACGAGAAATCAGTTTTATCATAGCTTCCTTTTATACATGAGGAAATAGAATGAGAGGGAAGTTAAGGAATCTCTTGCTCTGACCAGTGCTGTCCTTCTGGTCAGCAGTAGAGCTGGGATTTGGCACCAGGGTGGCCTGATTCCAGAGCCACCACTCTTTTTCCTTACACAGAGGTTGGTGGAGAAATTAAATGTACACATCTTCTAAGAATAATTCTGAAGTTGAGGGAAGAGTTAATGGTTACCTCTGTCACAAGGCTTTCCTGACCTATATTCTAAAATGTTCTAAGTAAGTGTATTAACAGATAGGTCTTTTAATGATTAAAAGATGTCCCTATTCTTCTAGAGCAAAAAAAGTAAAAATAGCCAGCATGTGTGTAGTGGTCACTGGGTGCCAGGCACTAATTCTAGTGCTTTATGCATTTGGTGCTTTTTATTCCTTCCCAAACTAGGGGGAGGGTGGGTTCTCTTATTTCCCTAATTAATAGGCAATATAACCAGTACAGAGAAGTTAAGTCAATCTTCAGGGTCATAGAGCTGAGAAATGGCAGGTCAGGGACTGAAACCCAGGCTGTCGGGCTCCAGAGGCCGTGGGCCCACGCTCCGAGCCCCAAGACTGCTCTGGATGCTGCGTTGAGAGCTTCTCCCACCAGACACTGCAGCATGAATAGAGCCAGGAGGCAGATGAGAGTGCACGGAATGACAAATCATCCTTTCTGCATGGGTCATCATGTGCCATGCAAAGTGGCATCTGATAAAATTCTTACGCAGTTCTATGAGGTCAGTGTTACTATCTTCCCCAGCAAGGTCAAGAACACTGAGGTTCAGAGAGCTGAAAAATGTGGGCATAGTGTGTGAAGAAGCTAGGATTTGAAGCAAGGCATTCCAGTCCAATGTAAGGCTCACTTTTTATCTGTCTCTTTTCCTTTTAATTCATTAATTAATTTTATGTTAAGTTTATTGGGGTGACATTGGTTAATAAAATTATATAGGTTTTAGGTATACAATTCTATATAATAAATGCATTTTTGTCTTTCAACATGAATTATATTTAATAAGAGTTCTTTTATATGCCTGTAGTTTAAAGAAAGAAATTATTGTACCAGGACTATTATGAAAAACAGCTATTACCAACCTCTTCCTAATATTTCCTCTTTCCTGAGGAAAAGGTTTCAAATCTTTCAGGAGGTTCCCTTGGTATTTATTTCTAACACAGCTCTAGAACCATGCTGATATGGCTATTTCTTGATTTTCCAATGCTAGGAATTCTCTATGGGAGTCCAACTGTGGAAGATGAGGAATTCTTGCCCTTCCACTGTCTACCCAGTTCTCTGCTTCTTCTTTTCTCTGCAGTTCATAATTATATATTTATTCTATTTAGCTATTATGTATTTATCACTAATTAATCCCTGAACTCTCTCCCAGTTGATGTTTTCTCTTGAAATGTGAACATATTAATGATTCTATCGTTGTTCATCTTCCTGAGACGTCTCCCTCAGACAGAGCTTTCTCAGCACTCCCTTCTGCACTGGATGCTTCCCAGACCTCCCGCAGAAGCTGTATGTGGAATTTTCTTTCACCATCATTATGCAGATCCCTTTACCTTGCTCCTGTGTTTCATCTCTGTTTGGGGGATATCAATCTTAGTTAACTGGCTCATGTTGGTGGAGCATACCTGTGTTAGTCTGGCTCCAAGAAATTTGTTAAGGGAAATAAATTCCTGCAAAGGAAAATAGGAGAGCACTGGGAGGGGTGGGAAAGCCATCCAGTGGCAAGACAAGTGTGATCTTGAATGAAGGAGAGAGAGAAGGGACAGAGGGATGGAAAAAGGAAGGAACGAAAAAAAAAAAAAGGAAAGACAGAAAGCCGGAGGGAGGGGGGAAGGAGAAAAGTTGGATGAAATCATATCAGACTACAGTGCGTTTCTCAGCAAAGTTTGAAAAGGTCATTGAATGTCCTTTAGCTGTGGTCCCCTTCAAAGGAGTTTCACTTCTGCTGGGACAGATCTCCCTCAGTAGCCCCACTCAGTCACAGGCTAGAGGCAGCTTGTGAAAAGAGCAGGCCTGGTGCAGAGTAGGGCTTTGGGCTGTTACCAGTGATTCTCCCTGAGACTGGAGATCTGGGGCTACACTGCCATGACCTCCACAGTCCGTCAGGGCTTCTTGAAAGGGTCAATAAGAGGCAAAGATGCTCTGGCCTTGAGGTCTTTTATCCACTCCCACACCACAGTGATCATGTGGATGGACATAGCATTTCTATTAAGTATGGAAGGCAGTGGAAATGATGGGAGTAAGCAATGGAGCATTAGGACTCTGATCTGCAGCTTATCACAAAAGAACCCTAAGCAACCAGAGAGGTGAGAAGTGGTGCTCAGTGGGTCTGTGTGACCAGAGGGACTGGAGAGATGTAGAATGTCTTGGTGCCATTCACCAAACATTTCCAGTTCCCTCCTTTCATGCATGAGTAGGGCCATGCTGCTTTCCTTCCTGCAGGTCAGGAGTGGCTGTGTCACTTGCTTTACCAATGAACTGTGACATGTGTCACTTCTAGCAGAAGCCTTAAGAGCCAGTATGTGACTCGTGACCCTCTCTCTGTCTTTCCTTCATTGTGGTGGTTGTGACGGAAATGTCTAGTATTAGACATGGAGAGAGTGAAAAGTAAAATTGTATTGTGTGTGGCCCTGAAATCTGGGAGTTCTTTGTTACTGTAGCATTAACCTAGTTCATCCTGGCTGATACAAGTGGCCAGTCCAAAGATATACAACCTCCAATTCCACTGTGTCAGGATTCATCAAGGGTTCTATTCAGTTACATTTGGAGATTTGCTTCTTCCCCAGCTATGAAAACTAGCCAATGGATTAAGAACTGCAGTCAGCCAAAGTAGAGGTTGTTGTCAGTTTCATTTAATCCCATTATCCCATGTAATCCTGTTACCTAATTTAATACAGTCTTCCCACTAAGGGAGGTACTATTGGTCTCATTTTACTGATGAATAAAATGAGGCTCAGAGGTTCAGAAACCTTTCTAATGTCATTCTCTAAGCAGCACAGCCTGGATTTGAACTGAGTGCTGTCTAGTGCTAAAGTACTTAAAGAGTCAAAGTGTCAAGAACAGGTAGCCTTTAAAATCACTCAGTGTTCTATGGAAAATTCCAAATATAGTGTAGTTCAGACAGCAGGAACAAATTTTCTCCTCAAAATTCTCTTTAGTTTTGCCAAGAATTTATAACAGAAATAAAATTGAATTTATTAAAAATGATGGTATCTCAGTGCGTGTAATGGCATCTGTTTTAAGGTATTAAAAACACATACATTTGGCACTCATCGGTGTGGCTCACTCAGTTGCTTGGACATCATTCCTAAAGGTGAAAGGTCACTGGTTCAATTGTCAGGGCACATGCCTCGGCGTGGGTTCGGTTCCCAGTCAGGGCCCGTACAAGAGGCAACTGATTGATGTTTCTCTCTCACATTGATGTTTCTCTTTCTCCCTCCTTTCCCATCTCTCTAAAGATAAACAAAATATCTAAAAAATAACCCTTATACATTTGTATTTAGCATGTCTAGAAGCCACTGAAGATGAATAGCTGATTTTGTGTTTAAAAATACATATATATGTTTATTTCCTTGTTTTTAGGTTAAAACACATTTCCAAATGATACTTAGGAACATTTTTCCCCCTTATTGGGGTTTCACTGAGCACAGAGAAGAGGAAAGACAGACCAAGGATATAAGTAAAGGAACCAGTAGATATTTGTCACATTATGCACAGATAAGAGCGGCTATTTACATTAATTCAAGCAGACATCTGCCACCATTTCCCAGTGTTGCAAGCCGTGGTGAGCAATTCAAGTTAAAACCCTGTTTTGATACAACCCGCCTAGATAGCTGTCACGACACTGTTTCTCTTGTGGGTGCCAAAGCCTCTGTGTGTTTTCACTGTTGTATGAGCAATCAAAACCATCATCAAAAATCAGCAATTCCGTGGAAAATACTATATCAATTACAGGTAGTTTAATTAACATCATGATTGATTTTGCCAAAAGCTAAATTTCTAAGTCTTATAACAGCTTTTGCCTGGACCTTAAGGCTGGTTGAGAAAATTCCAGAAAATATGAGTCCTGAGCCAGGGATGTGCTTCTTGCTCAAAGCAATTTGGAACTCTCCCGAGAATGTCCTTCAAAGTTCTTCCAACTTTCAGGTCTGGGAATTAATTACTTTAGTTAGGGCACAATCTTATAATAATTCCCAGTGGTAGCTGGTGATGAATCTGGGGGGTGTTGACTCTGGTGTAAACAAACAAACAAACCAAAAATTAAGGTGTGATCCTAAAGTCACAAGTTGGCCATCTTGTGTAATGAATTGAACCTGAGAACATTTCCCAAAAAGGAACTTCCTAACTCCTTTTCATTAGATCTTTTGAATTTTGTAATGAGTGACTATTACTTAATTCAATGAAAAAAATTAAGTTAAAAATGAAATAAGTATACTTTTGGATTATATATAGATAAATCACACACATGCATGACTTCATATTACTGCAGGAGAAAACACATTTTTGAATGCAGTCATGCTTCTTAATTTTTATTTTATGTTGTTTTATTTTACATTATTATTTTTATAACTCTTGTCATATTCCTATCAATGAACTCCCATAAGCCCAGCACACTCCCACATCTGCTGGTAGACTTTAATTTCACTAAATGGAGAACTCTCCACACCGGCATGAGAAGAGAGCACTTTGGGGAATAGTGTGGGCCCGAGATCACTTTCTATTCCTTCATCTGTGTTCTCGTCATTGGAGCTAATTGAGGTAAATGATAGTGTCACAGGACTTACAGTAAGTCCAGAGATTTCTTCCTTTGCCAAAGCTGCTCATGCCCAGCTGTCAACATTCTGTTGGAGCACAGTCACTGTCTGTCCCCGGGAGCCAGTACTGCCATAGCCTTTGCTACACACACGTGTCCCCTCAGCTCTTTCCAGCGGTCTCGCTGCCTTCTGCTTCCATTATTCCTACAGGTTTCCAGTCAAGGTTTCTGATTTCTTCCTGTCCTTTCCTGACCACTGCTGATATTTGGAGCCTGCTATCTTCTCTGTAAAAAGGAGAACGCCTGCTGTCATTGTCCTGGGGTGTGAGGACAGCCCTAGGTGAGGACTCAGCACTTTGCCACTTGTTAGAAATCTCAGCAAATGGTCATCAGGTGACCCTCACACTAAGGAGCAAGCCCCCTCTCCCCTATCCAGCCTGACAATTCCTAGTAAGAGCCCACGTGCTGCATTAATGTCATTGGATGGTTGTCAGTTCAACCTCAACTGAATTTTTCCCTCTCTTTTGGAAATCCAATATTAATACAATTTGTCACTATTTTCTAAGGAGCACTTATTATGCTGGCATTTTAGTATGTTTCACCAATTTAGTGATTTTAATGGCCTGCAAGTACCTCTATTTTAAAACCTTATTTCCCAGGTCTCTTGAGAGCTGGCTATAACCTGAGATTATTTTCATAATGAACTGCTTATAAAATGAACTTCTTAAAAGCCACATGGTACTTATCCTTTCATTTTGCATATTGAATGACATTTTTAGCTTGAAAGTGGCAATCCAGCACTATAATAATAAATAATAATATTAAAGATTTTGAAAATCTATTACAAAGCTCCTTAAATCCAGGTGAACTTATTAAGTCTTAGAAAAAAAGACATTGGAATAAAAAAAAAAAACCACTTAATTTTATGCTGCCTAAAATGATGACTTTGAGGAAGAACTAGAACTAGAAGTAAATTCTCCTGAGTTTGAATCCAGTGTTGGGATTGCAAGATGGACCTGTCAAAATAGGCTGAACAGTGAGTTGGAAAAATTTGAGCTGAGAAAGCAACGCCCCTACCACCACTGAGTCCAGGAGATGAACATGAGGCAGAGGCCATGGTTTCTGCTTTAATTACCCGAGGGAGGTGGAATGTGGAGAACAAGAAAGAGGATTGTTAGTCCCTACACCTTACACGCAAAGCATGCAACAGGCTAGGATTTTCACACAGTTTGAGCCTTGTTATTCCCTTTTTCCCTTCACTGTCTGAATTGTTGGCTCACTGGCCAGGGAGGGCTCTGTAAGTGCGAATTCGGTCATATACAGAATTTGGGGACAACTCCTAGGTACACAGACTTTACTAGGTATAATGAGTTGGATTGTGTCAAATTCATATGTGGTAGTCCTATCCTGCTATCTGAGAATGTGACCTGTTTGGAGATAGGGTCTTTTCTTTACAGTGAGGATTAAATTCAAATGGGGTCATTAGAGTGGGCCCTCAAGCAATATGACTGCTGATCTTCTAGGAAGGGGAGATTCGGACGAGGACTCCCACAGAGGAAGAGGTCCTGTGGAGATGATGCCATAGACTGGGCTGATGCAACCACAAGCCCAGAAATGCCAAAGATTGCCAGGAGACCACAAAAAGCAGGAGACAGGGCTGGAACTGATTCTCCCTCAGAACCTTCAGAAGGAATCAACCCTGGTGACACTCTGATCTCAGACTTTCAGCGTCCAGAAATGTGAGACAATAAATTTCTGTTGTTCATGATACCCTGTTTGTGGTTTTCCATTTTGGCAGGCCCAGAAAACCAACACACTAGGCATGATCATGTCATCCAGTCCCATCAACAGTTTATATTGAATGGAGTATGCCATTCTCTGTAGCAACAATCTGGAAGGCAAGTCATCCGGGGAAGGCCACAAGAGGAATTCCAACCATAAAGGCTGTTAGAACTCCAAAGTCACACTCTCTGAAGAACCTGAAAGAACAAAGGAAGGGTGTGAGTCAAGAGGAAGAAAGCAAAGTTCATGGTTTTTGGAGATGAAGTTGAGACAAAAGCTGAGTCCCCTCCACCCCAAGCCTGCATTTGCAAAGCACATCCGGTGTTCTCACTGGCAATGGAAAGAGACTTAAAATGGGCAGAAATGTATCCCGGGGGAAGGTCAAGTGCTTATCTATTGTGGAGAAAGAAAAGGTCATTTATCATGCTCAAAGTTTCCAGGAGGATGTGCATGTACTCCATGTTATATCCTAATTTCAACACAACAGAAACACAAAAATACAAAATTTTATTTTGTTATTTCCATGCAACTGTATACTTAGTGTAAAAATGTAAAAGTAACATGCACAAAATACCCATGGGGATGTCCTACTGCACAGGCATGACTTTATGAAAATATTTATTGCCATTCATAGTGTTTATCTAAACTCACTCATTTTTAATAATCAATCATAAGTAACGTGAAAAAGCTTTTTATTTAATAATCAACTTAGATTTTCTTTAAATATAGATTTGATCTGTTTTTGACAGCTTTTGCTATTAATGTTCTATTAGTGGGCATAACCACTTGCTCATACTTGCTAAGACCTATTATGGTCTATACCATCCTTTCAACAGCTCATTCAGGTCCACTTTTACTGTGTAGAATATAGCATCATCCTAATTTTATGTTCTTATGAGGAAATTTTCAAGATGTAAATTTAAATATCAAAGATAGTGAGATGAGGCAATAGTGTAAAACCACAGTGGAAATTTGACTCACTCCAAAACTATAAGTTGTGACGTGCTACACTCAAATAATTAGTCATCTCTAATGCTTGGCAAGATTTTTTCTTGAATATTCTGTAATTGTGAAATACACTGCCAAAAACCTATTATTCTCTAAACTCCTTAGCATGCTATGACCACCTGATCACTGAGTCGGCAATCTCTGGCTGGTATGCAGTAATAACAGTACTTGCAATAATATCTAACCCATCTCAGCACACGGATAAGACTGAAGGAGCTATTGTCTAGGCTATGAGTGCTTATTAAGGATATTTGTGTTACACATGGAGCGGAAGATGGCGGCTTGAGAGGAGGAGTCTGGATCCCCCTCTCCAGCGCACAGGGGAGAATTTGGCCCATCTGAGGAGAAACAGACTAGGAGACCACGGATATCGCAGCGTTTATGAAAATAGGGCATCAGAAGTTATCCAGATATTGAATGAACTGACGGTGAGACGCCAGAAGGGACCCAGGCTGGGCGCCCGTGAGGGCGTAGCCGGCCCTGTCCCCATTCAGGGGTTGGAACCAGCAGAAACGCAGGAGCTGTGCGCACCCACGGGGAACAGTGAGTACCCAGTCTGCCGGACCAGGAGAGGCCTTGCCGTGGGGGTGGAGTCTTTCCCGTGGGCGCCGGAGCCCCCGAACGGGTGTGTGTGGTTTTGGGGAGAACTGAGACCCGGGGCCCAGCCAGGAACAGGGAGGGTCTTCCCG
>PVIA01015108.1:0-24058 GCA_004024845.1 Tonatia bakeri
GGTTGTCCCAATTTTCCCCCTTTGCCTGCCTCCACCTGTTAGTCCCATTCCCTCCAGCAATCCTCTCCTTAGTTATTGTCCATGGGTCATGCATATGGTTCTTTTACTATTTCCTATACTGACGAGGACACCAGCCCGCAGTGTCTGAGGCGTTATGGATGAGATGAAATAAATTCACGTGGACTACTGAGTCTTGTGGAGGAAAAGGGATGGCGTGACTTCTTTCTCAAGGGGAGAACAAGCCTCAGAGTGCCTCAGCCATCCTCTCAAGAGGAGAGCACCCTGACTCTTGCCTTGAGAGGCTTTTATTTGATTCAATTGGCATAGGAGCACAGGGTGTATACGTAAAACTCATTAATCATTATCAGGCAGTAAGGATCAAACAATAGATAACATACCAAGAACTCTGAGGGCCTATTTTGAGTCAGGGTCAGATAGTTAAATGGCCATAAAACTTTGGGGAACAAACTCACTTCTCACTTGGACTCTTATCATTTAATTGAGAACATCCTAAACAAAACAGGTTTCACAAGATTTTATATATTCTTTCTTAGGCCTGATAGCCCAGGGAACTTGCCCTTTCCAGCACAGGGCTGCACCCACCACCAGCATTATTTCAGTTTTAAGGCATTGTTTCAGGCTTCAGTCAGGCAGGGGAAGTAAGGCAGCCAAGAGATTAGGAGGCTTCTAGCAGACAGAATGAGGACTCAGGCTATGTCAAAGCCAAGGGGTGAGGGTCCATCACCCCTTTTCTGTAGCCCCCAAGTCCTTCCCTGGGGGCCCCCATGATCATGCCTGCCTTAGGTCATCCCTCCCTTGAGGAATCTCACCCATAATTGGCTAACTGATCATGCATTGGAGGGTGAAGTAAAAGGAGCAGAGGCAGAGCCCCTGCCAGAGAGATAAGCCTTATTTCCTTAGTGGCTTCTGGTCATCACTCAGCCTTAGCAATGGAGGCAGGGGTTAAAGTTCCTGAAACCAGGCAGGGCAGTTCCCAATAGTATACTATTCTTAACATTGCTCTATTTTGTACCTACCAATTTTGCTTTTGAATCCCTGACTTGTCCCCCTATTCCCTCCTTCCCTCTTCCAGCTGGTAACCCTACAAATGATCTCCCTGTCTATGATTCTGTTCCTGTTCCGGTTCTTTACTTAGTTTGTTTTTTCAGATTCAGTTGTTGATAGTCGTGAATTTGTTGCCATTTCAATATTCATAGTTTTGATCTTCTTTTTCTTAAATAAGTCCCTTCAACATTTCATGCAATAATGGCTTGATGACAATGAACTTTAGCTTTACCTCATCTGGGAAAAACTTTATCTGCCCTTCCATTCTAAATGATAGCTTTGAGGAGAGAGTAATCTAGGCAGGGGCCTAGATTGTAGGTCATTGCTTTTCATCACTTCGAATACTTCTTTTTATTAGAGTATATTTATTGATTATGCTATTACAGTTGTCCCAATTTTATTGGGTCCCCCTGCCCAGTACCCACCTTCTCTTCAGCAATCCACTTTCCCCTTAGTTCATGTTTGTGGGACACACATGTAAGTTCTTTGGCTTCTCCCTTTCCTATACTATTCTTAAAATCCCCTGGTCTATTTTGTACCTATTAATTATGTTTCTTAATCCCTGGACATTTTCCCCCATTCTTCTCCCTCCCTATTGATAACCCTCTATGTGATCTCCATTTCTATGATTGTGTTCCTATTCTAGTTGTTTGCTTAGTTTGTTTTTGTTTTTTTAGATTCAATTGTTGATAGTTGTGAGTTTGTTGTCATTATACTGTTCATAGTTTTGATTTCCTACTTTTTCTTAAATAAATCCCTTTAAAATTTCATATAATACGTCTTGGTGATGATGAACTCCTTTAACTTGACCTTATCTGGGAAGCACTTTATCTGCCCTTCCATTCTAAATGATAGCTTTGCTGGACAGAGTAATTTAGGTTGTCACCCTTGCTTTTCATCATTTTGAATACTTCTTGCCTACAAAGTTTCTTTTGAGAAGTCAGCTGACAGTCTTAAGGGAACTCTTTTGTGGGTAACTCATTTCCTCTTGCTGCTTTTAAGATTCTCTCTTTATCTTTAACCTTTGGCATTTTAGTTATGATGTGTCTTGGTGTGATCCAACTTGTTGGGGACTCCCTCTGCTTCCTGGACTTATGTCTATATCCTTCACCATAGGGAAATTTATGTCATTAGTTTTTCAAATAAGTTTTCAATTTCTTGCTCTTCCTCTTCTCCTTCTGGCATCCCTATGATTTGGAAGTTGACACATATGGAGATGTCCCAGAGGTACCTTATACTATATTCATTTTTAAAAATTCTATTTTCTTCCTGTTGTTCTGGTTAAATTCTTATGTTTTTCCTTCTGTTTCAAATCACTGATTTGAATCCCATCTTGATCCTGTCATCTACTGGTTCCCTGTAATTTTTCTCTATTTCACTTAATGTAACCTTCATTTAACTTGGGTCTTTTTTATTTTGTTGCCATGCTCAACGAGTTCTTTGAGCATCCTGATAACCAGTGTTTTGAACTCTGCGTCTGATAGGTTGGTTATCCCCATTTCGTTTAGTTCTTTCTCTATGGTTTTTTTCTGTTCTTTCATTTGGACCATGTTTCTTTGTCTCCTCAATTTGGCAACTTTTCTGTGTTTGTTTCTGTATGTTAGGTAGAAGTGCTTTGACTTCCTTTGTTAGTAGTGTGACCTGTTGTAGAAGAGCAGACCTATAAATTGTATGGGGCAGAGCCATATGTATTTTCCAGTATGGGGCAACCTGTCCCACCACTTTGTGACTCTGTGTGGGGGAGGGTTCAAAGTGGGGACAGTGCCGCTGCCTTGTTTCTGGAGGTTTGCCTGGCACTTGCCTTGTGTGATCAATGCCCTTCCAGCTGTTGACCTGGTGCTAAATACCAGAAGGTGTGGGTGTGTGTATGTGTTAAGTCTCCAAGGGCCCTTTAAGCAGATTCTCCTGAAAATTTGTCAGATTCTTCTGCTTCCCCAATCCCCACTTCTTCTTACAGCTAGAAGTTATGGGGATTTATCTCCTGGCACTGGAACCCTGGGCTATGCAGTCTGGCCCTGTGCTGGGATTGCTCATTCCCAAGGTATCCCTCCCAATTTTTACCTATCACATGTGAATGTGGGAATACCCATTTCTCTGCTGCCCCCTCTCTGTGCCACACTGCATCTTTGTGTCTCTCTGCCCATCTCTGCATCTCCATGTCTCCTATATTTCTGGATGAGTGTGGCTTTTTTTAAGTCCTTGGTTGTTGGATTTCCATACAGCTAGATTTTCTAATGGTTCTGGGTGTTATTCGTTTTGAGTTCTAATTGTAAGTCTTTCTGTGGTTACACAAGGAAGTGAAGCATGTTTACCTACGCCACCATCTTGACCAGAAGTCCTCACCTTCCATTTCAAATGAGAGCCTTGCTGGATAGTATAGTTTTGGTTGTAGTTCCTTGTTTTTCATTATTTGAAATATTTCATGCCAGTCCCTTCTGGCTTGTAGTGTTTCTGTGAGAAATCAGCTGACAGCCTTATCAGAATGCCTTTTTATGTTACTAGCTGTCTTTCCTTTGCTGTCTTTAGGATTCACTCTTTGTCTTTAAATTTTACTATTTTGATTGCAATGTGTCTTGGAGTGGACATTTTGGTTCATCCTGATTGGGATCCTCTGTGCCTCCTGGCCTTGGGTGACATTTTTCCTCACCAAATTAGGGAAGTTTTCTCACTATTTTTCCAAACAGGTTTGTTATCCCTTGCTCCTTTTCTTCCCCCTCTGGTATGACGATAATGCAAATATTCATTTTTCAAAATTCCCTGAAACTATCCTTATTCTTTTTTAGTCTTTTTCATTTTGTTGCTCTGCCTGGGTATTTTTTTCTACCTTGTCTTCTAGCTCACTGCTTTGATCCTCTGCTTTGTCTAGCCTGCTTCTAACTCCTTCTATCATGTTCTTCATTTCAGATATTACATTCTTCATTTCCATCTGCTTGTTTTTCAAGGTTTCTATGTCCTTTTTCATGCTGACATAGGTCCCACTAAGTTCCTTATAGTTCTCATTGTAAGTTCCTCATAAGGTTATTTGAGTATCCTTATAAACATTACTTTGAATTCTATGTGTGATAAATTGCTTGCCTCAATTTCACTTAGCTCTTTTTTTGGAGATTCTTGCTTTTCTTTCAGTTGGGGGTTGTTTCTTTGTCTCCCCATTTTAGTTGTCTCTTTGTGTTTGTTTCTATGTATTAGGTTAATCAGCTTTGACTCTCTCTCTTGTTGAGTGGTCTTGTGTGTTAGGAGTCCTGTGAACTCCAGTGGTGCAGATTCCTTGATCTGTGTGCTCTAGGAATGTTTTCTGTGTGGGTTATGTGGACTGCCCTGTTGTATTTGGGTCCTGATCGCTATTGGCTTGTTTGTTGGTGGTAACTCCCCTCTGTCTGTCTGGCTAAGAGGCTCAATCTCTACTATGTGTTGTATCCTACTGTAGAGGTACTGGCAGAATAAAGCAAAATAACACCAAAACAACCCACTCCTCCCTCATCACCACAGCAATATCAACAAGAAGAGAGCAAAAAATATTAAAAGTAGAAAGAGAAATAGAGTAGTAGAGAAAGGGGAATGGGAAAAAGAATATGAGAAGAACAAAGAAAAGAAAAGTGATTATGAGATGAGAAAGGGAAAGGGAACTACTGCTTGTAATAGATTGAAAGAAGAAAATGGGAAAAAAGAGCACAGAAAAAATAACAAAAATAATAAAAGGAGAGAAGAAAGGAGTAGTGGAGTAATCAAAGATAAGAATAGAATAGGAAAAATGAAAAAAAATATTAAAAAAGTAAATAAAAAGGCTATGAAAAAGAAAAATCGCTAAGATAATGAAAAAAGAGCGAAGTGTATTTGTCTCAACATAGTTTAGATCTTGCCTTCTGGTTTCTCCCTTTAGATACCACTCTGATGCCTGAGTCTGGTATAAGCCAATGACAAGTGCTGTTCAAGTCTGGCCCTCTTAACACCTTTTAGAAGCTACTGGCAATCCATAGTGTGTGTCTAATTCTTCTGGGCATGGCTACTCCCAGGGTGGGCCAAACTACTCTGCAAAGCTGTCTTTTATCAGCACTGGGTCCAGGGGTGTGCCAGCAAATGTTCCAGATCACCACAGGAACTGCCTATGCCTGTCTCTGCCTGCTGGCTTGCTGCCGATCTTATACTAGTCACAAACCTGACTATTTCTGAGAGGGCTTCTGGCAGAAACAGGGGGCTGTGATTCCTGGATCTCCTGTGGCAGGTACATTTCAGATCGAGGAAAATGCTGGGGTTTCCCCCTTCCTTAAGCCACTAGTCTGAGTCTGTGTAAGATTATTTTTCTGTGCTTGGCAGTGTGGGGTCTCCAGTATGCTTCCAGAGCCCAGATTTTACATCTGTTGGACACTGGAATGGTGTTTCTGTTCCTCTTCTGTGAGGGGAAAGTACAAGTCTGTTTCCCAGGATAGTGTATGAACTGGCTGAATCCTACCATTAGTCTCTGATGGCTCCCGAGTCTGTTTACATTACTGTCTCCTCAGCAAGGGTTAAGACGCAGGGCAGGAGAAAAGAAAACAAACAGAACAGAATACCACAACAGAGTAAAACTGAAAAAAGAACAAAAAAGTTACTAAGTGGAGCAAACAGGATTTTAGAAGTTGTGGAGAGGGGATTTTCAGAGGGCGTGGGCAGCGGTATCCCACAGGGTAAGGTCATTGATTTTCCCTTGAGAGGGGCTAGTTTGTCTCAAGAAAGATGGCTGCTTGTAGCCCAAGGTATATCTGGGCACCAAAAATCCCACAGCTGCTCCCTTAAGACACCCCTTTGTGCTTCCCACACAAGTGCTTTCACATGACTCCAGTCTACACCATCGTCCCTTTTCTGGGTTCTGAGGTGGGTAGCCGCAAACATACAACCTATGCTTTGCTTCTCTAAAGAAAAAAAAAGAGATAATGAGTTTATCTCCAATGGTTTTTGTCTCTCCCCAGAGCGGAGAGCCCCCACAGTGCAGACTCCTTGAACTGCTGATCTAGGTGCTCTAGGAATGTCCTTTGTATGTCCTTTGTGTCCAGGCCCAGGGTTATGTGGACTCTCCTGTTTTATCTTGGGCCTGATTTTTCATTGGTCTGTTCATTGGTGAGGACTTCCCCTCATATAGCTGATTAAGGGGCTCAATACCTACCATATCCACCTCTGACTTCGAGGGCTTCTAGGTGAGGGTTGGATACCCAGCTGGGGCATGTATAGGAGGCCACCTATTGACTCTTCTCTCTCATATGGATGTCTCTCCTCCCTCCTAAATCAATAGAATGTATCCTATGTGCATCATCTTCTTTTAAGTCTCATATCACCCTGATGGGGCGGGGGAGGGAAGAAAAGAGTCCAGCAGCAAAACTGTAACACAGGATGGTGGTGGGGGTGCTCACTCCCTCCCTCCAGTGAGTCTCAGACTTGGAATCCTGTCACTGCATTCCTGTTGCTGCACTCCTGCCACAGTCTCTGCCACCAGCACTGCCCCAGCTGCCTCTCTCCACGTCCGGCACTCCAGGCTCCTCTTCTGATCCATAGCCTCCTCTGTTAGACTCTGTCCCATTCACAGTTACAGTGGTGCCCAGGCCCAGGGAGGCTATAGCCCCCTCTGTGGCAAGTTCCACATTATCCTGGATTCTTGCTCCCAGCAACAGTACGTTGTGTGGCCCAGCCTGGTGGGCTAGGAGATCACAGAAGCAAATCCAAGCACCAAGGTTAGCTGCTCTGGTGTCTTCTTCAGGAGGAAGATATTGCAAATTCTACAAAATGCTTCCCACTTCAAATCCACACAGCCAGAAGTGCCGTGCTGGCTAGTGACTGTGGTGGCAGTGGCAGCGGCTCCACCAGGAGAGCCTGTCACCTGCCCCCAAGTGCTCTCACAGGTGGACAGGCACTAGCACACACACACACCTGCACACTCATCCATGTACATGCTCACTCACATATGCTGTCACTCACACTCAGCTGGATTTGCAAGATGATTGCTCTGTGGTTTAACAGCAAGACTGGTTCAGGGGAGGGAGCAAGTGGATGGAGTTTCCAGCTACTCTGTAGCCATCTTGGAACTGTAAGTTGGGGATATTTTATATTTATTTGTATTTATCTAGCTATATGTTCATTGCATACTTATACCTCCAATTCTAATCTAACATCACAGAGTTCATTCTAATTTTCTGTTTTTCCACATTTGTAATTCCATTTTCTGATGTTGAGAAACCTGACTCTCACTATCTAGATTATATTAATTCCTTGATCAATAACCTTATGTGAAACCAATCTCTCCTCAACATGGTCATCCAAACCCCCATCCCCTCACTTTACTCTAGCTCTAGCTCCCACATCAGGATTCAAAGAGGATCCTGAGGTCCTGGCAAGAGTCTGGCAAAACTGCTCAGCTGCAAACATGGGTTACCTTTTGTGAAAAAGGAAAAAGGACTCAGAAGGCAGAACACAGAGTCCTGAAGGTGAAGAGGTATTAGGGCATTTATTCCATGCCTTGAAATCTAATCAAGGGAGTCTAATATTTGCTGGCTGAATGTCAGAAATTTAACATCCCATTTCCCCCATTTTTGAAGCACAATGTCTAAGCTATTATCCTAAGGGTATCCCATTATTTTATGTTGGATATGTTGTCCCTTTAGTTTCACAGGTCCTTAAAAGGAAAGGAATTGTTCCTTAAGAGCTGTACTTAATACATTACACTCAAGATCCTCATCAGCACCTGATTTTAGATGATGAGATTTTGGACTTTGAAATGATGAGATTTATAAAGAGATGATGAGATTTGCTGATGATGTAATGGAGTGAGAGTCATGAGATGGTATATTAGTAAACCAGAGCTGCCAGAGCAAGTTTTCACAGACTGGGTGGCTTAAACAATAGAAATTTATTTTCTCACAATTGTGGAACCCAGAAGTCCAAAATCATGATTCAGTAGGGTTGATTTCTCCTGAGGGCCTCTCTCCTTAACTTGTAGATGGCTGTTTTCTCTCTGTGTCTTCACATGGTATTCCCTCTGTATACTAGAAATTTCTCTGTATACTCAAGTTTTATCTTCTTAGAAGAGCATCAATCGTATTGGATTAGAGCCTATTATAATGGCCTCATTTACCTTTTAAAAAAAGTGTTATTTATTTATTTTTAGAGGGGAATGGAGGGAGAGAGACAGGAAGAAAAACTTCGATGTGCAAGAGATTCATTGATTGGTTGCCTCTCACATACCCCCAAATGGGTACCTGGCCCACAACCCAGGCATGTGTCCCGAGTCGGAATTGAACCAGCAACCTCTTGGTTCATAGGCCAGCACACAGTCCACTGAACCACACCAGCCAGGGCAACATAGTTACCTCTTTAAAGACCTTATTTCCAAATACAGTCATATTCTGAGATACTGGAAGTTAGGATTTCAACATAAGAGTTTTTGGAGAGACACAGTTTAGCTCATAACAGGTGGGTGTGAGTGTATTTTGCATGTGGGAGGGACGTGAATCATTGGGGGCCAGAGTTTGTCTGTGGTAAGCAGAATTCTAGGATGGTTTCTAATATTCCTGTCCCCAGTGTATATACCCTGTAAAATCCCCTTGAGTGTGAGTGAGACCTGTATCTATGATGAGATAGTCACTCCTGTGATCACCTTCTATTTTATAAGACTCAATTTTAGCAGACTGGAGAGAGTGAGCTTCTCCTGCTGGCCTTGAAGAGGTAAGTGGCCAAGTTATGAGAGGGTCACATGGCAGGGGACTTTGGGGGTCCTCAGAGGAGAGAAGCCCTACTGAATGCCAGAAAGAAAGCAGGTAACTGAGGCACATGGAACTAAGTGCTGCCAACAACTGTATGAACTTGAAAGAAAAGCACAAACTCCAGAAAAAAATGCAGCCCGACTGATACTTTAATTGCAGTTTTATGAAACCTGAGCAGAGGACCCAGCTAATCCATGCTTGAACTCCTGGTTCACAGTAACTAATGATAAAGATACGTAGTTTTAAGCTAAGTTTGTGGTAATGTGTTACACATCAGTATAAAACTAATACCAAAGTTGCTAGCTCTTGTCTGCTCTAGGCTGCCATTTCCTGCACCTGCTCCCCACCCCTCACTTCAAAATCTAACCAATTTTGGGCTTCCTACCAACCAACTTACAAACAAACACCTTTTTTCAATATGTATTTGTATTCATTAAACTCACTTTTGCACTTGGGAATCTCCAGGGTTAGGTTTCACAGAAAAACCCAGCTCACCATCCCCGCTACCAGGTGCTGGTCATCAAGTTTGTCATAGTGTAACTACTTATTGGATGCTTAAAGTGATCTGGAGTGGGTAAGAGTAAATTTCAAATGGATTTTTAGAAGGGAAGCAAGAACAATTTAGATATCAGTAGAGAAGCTGGCTGTTTTGTTTTGTTTTTTTTAAACAAGTCCATTAAAATGAGAGATCAGCCATCCTTTGATTTCTAACTCATCCTTGAGTTCCATTTAAGCAACACAAACTTTCCTGAAGTCCTCTTCTCAAACTCTTCTGCTTCCCAGGACCCTTTACATAGATCACACACATACATACATACCACCCTCAGCCCTCCCTGGCCTTGAAGGCATTGAATATAATCTGCATACTGGCAAACAATGACATACAATTTAGTATCATACAATAAAAATTGATCTTGTATTATCTTTCTGTATTTTGTTGCTAGAGGTTTTAAATAGACTTTCATGAGCAGAACTTATTTTTATTCTGAGATTCTTTCTTATCTTTCAAAACATCCTTCTTTCCTGTGTTTGGTATATTTCCCAGGTTTGATATTATTACTTCTAATTGTTTTTCTTACATTTTATATTATTATTTTTAAATATATTTTATTGATTATGCTATTATAGTTGTCCCATTACCCCCTCTTCATTCCCCTCCACCCTGCACACCCTCTCCCACCCACATTCCCCCCTTTAGTTCATGTCCATGGGTCATAAGTTCTTTAGCTTCTACATTTCCCATACTATTCTTGCCCTCCCCCTATTTTCTCCCTACCATCTATGCTACTTATTCTCTGTACCTTTTCCCCCTCTCTCCTCCTCCCACTCCCCTGTTGATAACCCTTCATGTGATCTCCATTTCTGTGGTTCTGTTCCTGTTCTAGTTGTTTGCTTATTTTCTTTTCATTTTTGTTTTAGGTGTGGCTGTTAATAATTGTGAGTTTGCTGTCATTTTACAATACATGTTTTTTTATCTTCTTTTTTCTTAGCTAAGTCCCTTTAACATTTTGTAAAATAAGGGCTTGGTGATGATGAACTCCTTTAACTTGACCTTATCTGAGAAGCACTTGATCTGCCCTTCCATTCTAAATGAAAGCTTTGCCGGATAGAACAATCTTGGATGTAGGTCCTTGTCTTTCATGACTTGGAATACTTCTTTCTAGGTTGGCTATCTCTTGGTTGCTTAGTTGTATTTGCTGTGAAGCTTTGATCTGTTCTTCTGTTTGGGCCATTTTTTTTTTCTTAGTCGCGCCTGTTACGTATGAGGGGCAGAGCCTTAGGTGTTTACCTGGGTGGGACAACCCATTCGCTGGGTTGTGACACTATATGTGGGGCAGGGTCCAAGAGGGAACAATGGTACTAGCTCGGCTCTCCGGCTCTCCGTCAGACTTCAGTCCCTTCTGCCACTTCCCCCAAGCAAACTGGGCCTTTCTGGTGCTAATTCCCATGTGAGTGGGCCTGTGCACATTCTAGTGTGGCAGGAAAAACCCCCATGTTAAGCTTCTGTACTTTGTAACTTCTGCGAACTCCTCCCGCCTTTTGCTCTTTGTCTCCCATATAAGATAGTTAGACCCCTGACTCCCGCTCTTAGCTTCTGTAACTTTGCCTTGCTCTTTGTCTCCCATATATGGTAGTTAGATAAGACCGCTGACTCCTGCCTTGTCACTAGGCAGGAGGCTTGGGATTATTTAAGCCCTGGAAAGTTAGAGATCGGGGCTCAGAATTTGGGGTCTCTCTCTCTCCCCCTCTGAGCCTGAGCATAATAAAGGATCGTGCTCCATCATCTCTGTGTGTGTGTTATTTTTCTGCAACACTAGGACCCTGTGGGTCTCTCCAACAAACTCTCCTGTGAGGCTGGGTGTCTCTCCCTGCACCTCAACCCCCACAGGTGTTTTCAATCAGTGCCCTGAGGCTCTATTTCCTGGCACTGGGACCCTGGGTTGTGAGCCGTGCCTTGCTTCACAATCACTGACTTCCTGTATCTGCTGGTTGTCACCCTGCACCCGAGGTCTGGCAGCCACTACCTGGCGCCCAGGGTCTGCCTGCTGCGGTCTTTCATGCCTGGGATACTTTATACACCCAGTCCCAATGCTCTTTTTTCCGCCACTGCTTTCTGCCCGGCTGCCTGACTCCGCCCCTCCTACCGGTCTGGATGAACATGTCTATTTTAACTCCTTGGTTGTCCAACTTCCATACAGTTCAATTTTCTGTCAGTTTTGGTTGTTATTCTGTTTCTAAATTATTGTTGTCCCTATCTTGGTTGTGCGAGGAGGCACAGTGTGTCTACCTACACCTCCATCTTGGCCGGAAGTTCCAGATCTCTGCTTGATATGCTGACCCCAGAAGGTCATTAAAGCATAGTTCATGGGATTAGGAGTTCACTCCCTTATGCTTTGAACTTAAAAATCTGGTTTATATAAACAGGGATATACAAAGCAAAACAAGCTTCAAAGGATGCAATGTATTCTTTAGGCCTGATTTCCCACGGGAACCCTCAGTGTTAGTATCGGGTGTGCCTACCACCTGCATTCCTGGTGTTCTGGTCAAGACCTATAGGCAAGGCCTTGCTCTTGCGGCACTATAGTTTCTGATACCACACAAAGTGGTCCCCAACACTGGATTCTGTTCCTTTGGTCTATGTGGACAAGTACCATGCTGTTTGGATTACTATGGCCTTATAGTACATTTTGATATTATGTAGCATGATTCCTCCAGCTTTGTTCTCTTTCTCTCAAGATTGCTATTGCTATTCAGGGCCTTTTGTGGTTCCGTATAAATTTCTGAAATATGTGTTCTACTTCATTGGTATCTAGATAGAAATTGTGTTGAATCTACATATTGTTTTGGGTACTGTAGACATTTTAATGATGTTAATTCTTATCCATAAACACCATATAGGCTTCCAACTTATTTGTGTCTTCTTCAATTTCTTTCTTCATTGTTGTATATTTTTCTAAGTTCAAGTCTTTTATTTCTGGGTTAAATCTATTCCTTTTGTTCTTTTTGAAGCAATTGTGAATGAGATTGTTTTCTTAATTTCCCTTTCTGATAGTTCATTATTGGCATATCAAAATGCAACTGATTTCTGAATATTAATTTTGTATCCGGCTACTGCACTTAGTCCATTTATCTGTTCTAGGAGTTTCTTGGTGAAATCTTTAGGGTTCTCTACATACAGTATCATGTCCTATTCAAATATAGACAGTCTTACTTCTTCTTTTCCAATTTTAATGCCTTTTAGTTCTTCTTTTTGTCTGATTGTTATGGCTAGGACTCCCAGTACTATGTTGAATGAGAAGTCAAAGCTCACATTCCTGTCTTGTTTCCAATCATAAGGGAAACGTTTGTAGTTTTTGCTTGTTGAGTATGATGCTGGCAGTGGGTTTGTCAAATATGGCCTTTATTATGTTTAGGTATGTTCCCTTTATCCCCACTTTGCTGAGAGTTTTTATCATAAATGGGTGCTGATTTTATCACATGCTTTTTCTGTATCTATTATATGATTATGTGGTTTTATCCTTCATTTTCTTTATGTGGTGTATGTCATTTATTGATTTGTGAATACTGTGCCAACATTGAATCCTCAGAATAAATCTCACTGGATCATTGTGTATGACCTTTTTGATGTACTGCTGTGTTCAGTTTGTAATATGTTGAGGGTTTTAGCATCTATGTTCATCAGGGACATTGGTCTATAATTTTCTTTCTTTGTAGTGTCTATTGGAATTAGGATAAGTCTGGTCTTATAAAATGAGTTTAGGAGTCTTCCCTCCTCTTAAACTTTTTGGAATAGTTTGAGAACAGATTTGTTAGTTCTTCTCAGAATGTTTGGTAAAATTCAACTGCAAAGCCATCTGGTCCAGAGCTTTTGTTTTTGGGAGTGTTTTGATTACTACTTCAGTTTCACTAGGCGTAATCTGTCTATTCAGATTCTCTGGTTCTTGATTTAGTTTTGGAAGACTGCATGTTTCTAGGAATTTATCTACTTTGCCCAGGTTTTTCAATTTGTTGGCATATAGTTGTTCATAATATTTTCTTACAATCCTTTGTATGTTTTTGGTGTCAGTTATTATTTCTCCTCTTTCATTTCTGATTTTATTTATATGGATTCTCTCTCCTTTTTTCTTGTTGAGTCTGGTTAAAGATCTGTCAATCCTGTTTATTTTTTTCAAAGAACAAACTCTTGGATTCATTGATATTTGTATCATTTTTATACTGTTTTTTTTTTATTTCTGCTCTGATCTTTATTGTTTCCTTCCTTCTACTCACTTGGGGCTCTGTTTGTTCTTTTTCAAGTTCATTTAAATGTAAAGTTAGATTGTTTATTTGAGCTTTTTCTTGTTTCTTGAGAAAGACATATACTGCTATGAATTTTCTCTTAAGGACTGCTTTCCCTGTGCCCCATAGATTTTGAGTTGCTGTGCTCTCATTTTAATTTTTTAAAAGTATCTTTTGATTTTTCCCCTTGATTTCTTGTTGACTCATTCATTGTTTAATAACATGTTATTAGTTATTGTGTCTTTGTGTACTTTTCGGTTTTCTTGTGATTGATTTCTATTTTTATAGTATTATGATCAAAGAAGATGCTTGATATGACCTCAGCCTTCTTAAATTTACTGAGATTTATTTTGTATCCTCCTAACTTGTGTTGCATCCTAGAATATGTTTCATGTGCCCTTGAAAAGAATGTATATTCTGCTGCTTTGGGATGAAATGCTCTGTAGATATCATTGAAACCCATTTGATCTAGTGCTGTATGATATTTAAGGCCACTGTCTCCTTGTTAACTATTTTGCCTGGAGTTCTATCCACTGAAGTGAATGGAGTGTTAAAATCCCTTATTATGACTGCATTTCTGTCAGTCTCTCCCTTTATGTCCACCGAGGTATGCTTTACATATTTAGGTGATCCTATGTTGTGTGCATAAATGTTTATTAGCATTATATGCTCTTTTTGGATTGTTTGCTTTATCATTACATTGTGTCCTTCTTTGTCTCTTACTATAGCCTTGGTTTTAAAGTCTATTTTGTCAGATATAAGTATTGTTACCCCAGCTTTTTTTCCTTTCCATTTGCATGAAATGTATTTTTCATCCATTTACTTTTAGTCAGTGTGCTTCTTTCATTCTGAGGTGGGTCTCTTGGAAACTGCATATATATGGGTCTTGTTTTATTATCTCTGTTCAGCTACCCTATGTCTTTTGATTGGAGCATTTAAGCCATTCATATTTGAAGTGATTGATAGATATATATTTATTGCCATTTTATTTTTTTAGCTATTTTCCATTATGTTCCCCCCCCTCTGTTTTCTTCTTCTTAAAGCAAGACTTTTAACATTTGTTGCAATACTGGTTTGGTAGTAACAAACGTTTTTAGATTTTTCTGTCTAGGAAGTTCTTTATTTCTCCTTCAATTTTAAAGATAGCCTTGCTGGGTAAATTTGCCTTGGTTGTAGGTCCTTGCTTTTCATCACTCTGATTATTTCATGCCAATCTCTTCTGGCCTAAAATATTTCTGTTGAGAAATCAGATGACAGTCTAATGGGAGCTTCCATGTAGGTAACTAACTGTTTTTATATTGCAGTTTTTAAGATTTCCCCCTTGACTTTAAGACTTGCGATTTTAATTATGATGTGTCTTGTACTGGGCTTCTTTGGTTTCATCTTGTTTGAGCCTCTTTGAGTCCATCTCTGTGCTTCTGCTGGTGTGTCTCTTTCCTTCAACTGTTAGGAAAGTTTTTAGTCATTATTTCTCCAAATAGTTTCTTGATCCATTGTTTATTCTCTTCTTTTTCTCCTATTCCCACTAATGGATGTTGCCATGTTTTATATTGTTCCAAATGTTTCTTAAACTCTCCTCATTTTTTAAACATTCTTTTTTCTTTTGCTGCTCTGCTTGGGTGATTTTTTTACATTGTCTTCCAAATTCCTGATTTGATCCTTTGCTTTATCTAACCTACAGTTTATTCCTTCCATTGTATTATTTATTTCAGATACTGTATTCTTTATTTCTTACTTGTCCTTTTTTTGTGGTTTCTATGTCTTTTATCAGGCTGTTGAGTATCCTTATAATCATTACTCTAATCTCTATATCTGATAAATTGCCTCCATTTAATTTAGTTCTTCTTTTTTTGTTCTTTCATTTGGGGTCTATTACTTGTCTGCCCATTTTGGCTACCACTTTGTGTTTGTTTTTACGTACTAGGTAGATCCAAAAAGACTCTGTTGCAGACCTAAGTGAGATGCTGCCTGTGACTGGCCCTAGGCAACCTGTTTGGAGCTATCAGCAATCCACAGCTTGTGGCTCCCTCTGTTGAGCTAAGGTTAGCTCAATAGACCTGTTTGCCTCCCCAAACTGTTCTTGTCTACATTGTTCTGCTGCATAGTAGGGAGAACACATCTATTTGTCTATTTTAGTGGGACATTCGGAGATAGAACACTCTTTATCACTTCCCTTGGTGAAATGAAGGTAAGTAATTCATTCAGCCTATGACCTAAATCTTTTCATACTCTGAGTGCTAGAGAATAGGTTCAACCACTTACTAGCTGTATGACTTTGGATAAATTACGTACCTTCTTTGAATTTCAGCTTTCCCCCTGCACATTGGGAATAGTTACTCCCGCTTCTCTGTCTAGGTTGTTGTATGTGAAGGTGCCTTGTAAGCTGCTATATACATTTGAAGTATTATTGCTGTTAGTGGACCTTTCATTGATCAGTTTTATTAATTAAAGTGTCCTTTGTAAGAGTCTTCTATGGATACACACACACACACACACACACACACACACACACACACACACTCCCCAGAAGATATGTTTATTGATTTTAGAGAAAGGAAGGGAGAGAGAAAGAGGGAGAAACACTGATGTGAGAAAGAAACATTGATTGCTTGCTCTTACACATTCTGAGTGGGAATAGTACCCACATCCTAGGTATATGCTTTGACTGGGAATTGAACCCACAACATTTTGGGATGGGATGTTTTGGTGTTGGCCCCCACAAACTGAGCCAACCCATCCAGGGCTCTTCCTTTTATATTTTTAATTGCCTGGTTTCCACTTTACTCCTAATCATCAACTTTTTTCAACTTTTCCTTTCTTTTCCCCTTTTGGGCTGTCTTTCCAATAGACTCTGCTGATCAGTCAGGGAACAGGAGTTTTTCAACTGCCTGGTGTTTTGGTCTGTTTCAGGCTCCCATCCCCTCCATGGGCTTTCAGTCAGGCGTGTTTAAGCATTTTAAAATTCTGCCTTCTAGTTTTTCCTTCTTAATACTCTCTGTTTTGCTACAATTATTTTTTTTTCTGTCAGGACAAATGATTGAACTACACTAATTGTGGGAAACAGTGACTCATGACCTTGAAAGGTGCTGTGTTGGAATAGGTGGTGTTGATAGTGTCAGACATGTCTCAATATTAGGTGTGCTTCAGTTCAGCTTTTAAATAGGTTTCAGTGTTGTAAATCTGCACTTGGAATAAAAAACATGGAAACATGCTCTCTTCAAAATGATCAACCTTATTCTAAGTATTAAAAGAGTTCTTGAGCCTCCCCCTTCAGTAGCTATATGCCAGTTCCTAGGTTAGGTACAGAGTGGATGTCAATAAGAATGAGACACAGTCACTGACCAGAGGGCTATGAGGACAACAGACTCCTAGAAAACAGAGGTAAGGAGAGGGGTTAATCCTCACTATGGCTTCCTCTCACCCCCTAAAAAGAGTCAGTGTCAACCTGTATGTTCCCAGTCTGTACAAACCCCAGGCTTCTAGAGACCTCATGAAAATAAAAATGAGTTCCTCCTTTGCCTCCTCAAAAAAAGTCACAAAACAACACATCAAGGGTTTCATCTGTAACCTACAACATACATTGAGAATGGAGTGAGCCTGACATTCTGTAGCCCCAATCACAGATGGACATTCAACCCTGAGAGACCCATTGCATGCATACATTTACATATGCTTGCCTCAGCTATGTTAGCTCAGGATCTGTGCCTGCCTCACATTCCTGAACCCTGTCCCCAGTGTGTCCTGGGGAGTCAAACTTGATGAGGAAAGCAGTTGCTCCATGAATCCCTGAAAGGGGAAGGAAGGTTTTTCCTATTTGATTTCTCTTAAGTTCCAGCCCAAGTATTGTCCTGACTATATTGTCTCCATCAGCCAGCACCTGGGTTGAGTTGAAAGCCTTTCTCTGCAGAGGCTGCATGGTCTGAGACACACATCTTTTATTTCATGAGAAGGTCAAGGCCCCTGCATTAGTTTTCTATGGGATCCATAACAAAGTACCACAAGCTGGGTAGCTAAAACAATAAAAATTTATTCTCTCACATTTCAGGAAGCCAGAAATCCAAGAAGAAGATATTGGCAGAGTTTGTTCCTTCTGAGGGTATGAGGGAGAATTTATTCCATGCCTCTTTCCTAGCTTCTGGTGGTTCTCTGGAATGGCATTCCTTGGTTTGTAGACACATCACCCCAATCTCTGGTGTATGTTCACATGGTGTTCTCTCTGTACCTGTCTCTGTGTCCGACTTTCCCCTCTTAAGAGGACAGCTATATTGGATTAGGGCCCATCCTGCTGCTCATCTTAACTTGATCATATACAAAGATTCTATTTTCAAATAAGGTCACATTCACTGGTGTTGGGAGTTAGGGCTTCAATACCTTTGTGGGGGGACACAATTCAACCCATAATGGCCACTTTACTGGTTCCCTCAGCTTCTCCTCAAATTCCTTGGTATTTGCACTTTCTTATTCCCCCTTGGTTCCTGAGAAGTCTCTCTCTTCCTTGTTCAGGCCGACTCCTTCCCAAGGCCTCCTAATTCCATTCCTTCCAATTTCCACCTGTGCCTTCCTATATCAGTTAGTCTGTCCTGGGCTCCTCTTCAGGATCTCTGAAGCTGATAAATTTGATTAGGTTTTATTCTCTTGGCCCTGCCATTACTGTGTTCAGTTCCTTTTTTTTCTTTCACATGCTGTTATATTTACTTCCCCATCATGCACTTCCCTCCCAAAACTTGCTCTGTCAAACAGTCCTTGCAGGTATAGTAGAGTCTGATGGCAGAGTTCAGGCTTTAGGTTTAGACTACCTGGGTTCAAGTCCTTGTTCACTTATCCTTATCTCTCTAACCCTCAGTTTTGTTCATCTGTAAATGTGGATAATGGGTATTACTTTAGCACACCATACCATATGGGTATTACTTTAGCACAGCTCCTGGTACACAGTGAGGTCTCAACTATGTGTGAACATCTTAATTTTTGGTGATTTCAGTTACTCCTATTGCTAAATATATATCTCTCTATATTTAGCTACAATTTATTTACTTTCCACCTTTCAACTACCTGCTAGAGAGTGTATTTAGATAAGTTATTAACATTTAAACAGTTTTGTTGGTTGATTTGAGAGAGAGAGAAAGAGAGAGACAGAGACAGAGAGCAAGAGGAAGAAAGTGCTCATGAGAGTCTGATTTATTGTTCCACTTATTTATGCATTCATTGGTTGCTTCTTGTATGTGCCCTGATCAGGGATCAAACCTGTGACCTTGGTATATTGGGATGATGCTCTAACCAACTGAGCTACTCAGCCAGGGTCAGCTATTATCATTTTAATACATCCCCAAACTTAGCCTTCTCCTTTGCTTCCTGCTCCTCTTCCTACCCCCTCAAGCTTCTGATTTTTCTATTTCTGTTAATGACATCATTACGCTTCTATTAGATCTGGGCACAAACCATAGAGTCACTACTTTCTTTCTTGTGCCAACTATATTTGATCAATAGCTAAGTTCTGTAAGTTTTATTGATGAAACATTAAAAAATATATGTATCTATATCTATCCCCTCCTTCCATTTCCATTGCCCCAAGCCTAGTTCAGGCTATTACTCATCCCCGATGCCCCTCAGACTATTTCAGTAGCCATCTAACTGGACTCCTTATCTCCAGTCCCTTACCATCATGATTATTTATACATTGCTGCCAGATTACTATTCTTGAAATGCAACTTGATCATGGAACTCTCCTGTAGGAAAATAGCTACTGGCTCCCCATTGCTTACCAAATAAAGCTCAAACTCTGGCGTCTGAATGCCTTTATAATATGGTTATTCTTCCTTCTAGCATCATCTCCCTGTAGCCAGTCCCCCAAGGTTTCACAACACAGAACCAATTGCTTCAAAAGTCCTCAGTGCTTTTCCACTTGTGGGTGTTGGTTTAAGATGATTCTTTCTAAGTAGAATACTTAGTCACACTCCCTATCTTTTAATGCTCTTCTTAATTATGCTTTCCTTTTGGTAGGCTTTCCTCATCACTTTAACTGTGATTTCTCCTACCTTTGCTGGCCCTCAATATCTTACTTAATATTTAAACCTCCCATGGCCCTTAACAGAATCTATCCTTTATTTCCTGGTAGGTGAGATGACAGAAACATTCTTTTCATTTTTCTGTGGGGGAGCTTTGTCTGCAGGGCACCCCCGGCTGCCACAGATGAGAATAAGTCTACCAAGACATGATCTGCTTGGGGAGGAAAGGTGGCCAATCTCTCAAAGGAGAAGGGCCAAGAGCTTTTTTCTCAATGGCCTTTTATTGGGTTTGTTTACACAAGAATTCAAGTGAAGCTCATAATCATTGCCAGGCAGTAAGGATCAAACAATGGATAACAAAGAACTCTGAGGGCCTATTTTGAGTCAGGGTCAGATAGCTAAAGAGCTGTAAAACTCTGAGGAACAAATTTACTTCTTGATTGGACCCTTATCATTTAATTGAGAGCTTTCTAACAAAGCAGGTTTCACAGGATTTTACATATTCTTTCTTAGGCTTGATCACCTGGGGAACCTGCCCTTTCCAGCACAGGGCTTCACCACCCTCTGTCATTGTTTCAGGCTTAGGTGGAGCAAAGGAAGTAAGGCAGCCAAGAGATTAGGAGATTTTCTTGCAGACAGTGAGGACTTAGGTTATATCAAAGCTGAGGGGCGAGGGTCCATCACCTCCTTTTGCTGTAGCCCCCAAAGTCCTTCCTTGGGGGCCTCCCACATTATTGTGCCTGTCTTAGGTCATTCCCCCCTTGGGGAATCTTACCCGTCATTGGCTAACCGACCAAGCATTGGGGGCCAGGCAGGGTGAAGTAAAAGGAGCAGAAGCAGCACTCCTGCCAGGGAGATAAGCTTTTGTCTCCTTGGTGGCTTGCTGTTCAAGGTCGCTCCCTCAGCCTTAGCCTTGGTGGGGGTTACAGCTTTTGAAATCAGGCAGGGCGGTTCCCAATATTTTTCTATCTCCTGCAACTTCTAAAACAGTACCTTATACATGTCGATACACATTATTGTTGAGACTCTTGACTGGACTTGAAGAGTACCCAACTCTCCACATCAAGTTTCTTTTTCAAAAGGATGCCAGCAGGCTAAGAGTGGAAGGCCAATGTGAATGAATGCGGCAGTGAAGTGTAAAGGCAGAGTTTTATCTTTCAGCCCACAAGAACCTCCCTCTGCATACCTCTCCATACTGAATGTCTTTCATGGCTTCTCCTTGCTTGTCATCCATACTGGGGCAAATTCATGGTTTTGTGCACAAGTATGAACAGAAGATTTTATGATGTAGCTCCTTCCTCAGCTTTCACACCCCTTTCTCTTCCTAATCCTGGCAGTTTTTCAACTTTTCCTTTTTATGCAGATTCTTTTTTTCTCTCTGCTTCTTTTCCATTTTCCTCTTTGCTTTGCCATTCACATCACCACAGAGTGGTATAAATGACTCTGATACTGGGTCTTTTGTGGGTGGGGAGGTGGTAGTTATACTGATGAGAAGCAGAGAGAATCAGTCACTTTCAGCTGGGGAAAGGTTAGACTACTGGGCTGAGTCATGGCCACCTCGGGCTTCCTCCTTCCCCCAAAGCACCAAGGTTCAGACTTATTCCCTCACTGCCTTCTTTACTAACTGGGAACTCTCACACATAGCAACCTCTTCGTGTCCTGTTAGTGTGAGTTAATCAAGAATGAGCCCTATGGAATGCAAAGTACTTTCTTTTTTCATTTATAGAACAGCTGAGAGTCAGGAATTTTCCCCCCACAAAGCCCTGCTAGCCACCCCTTCTGTCTCCCTGGCTTCTCACCTCTAGATCCCTCTACCCAACAAGTGTGCTATCATATCACTGCAGGCACTCCAAGGGAGCTGCAATTTAATCTTCAACCTGTTTCTTTAAGAAGATTGCTTTTCTGGAGTACATTTTTGGGAGAGAATAAATGTTTTAGATCTGATCATCAGCATTTCCTGTCCTGCCTATAGCCAGCTCCTCTATTAACACGTCCCCTTGTCTTCATCAGCAATCTCTTTGTAAGCCTGTTTTGTTATCCCCAGTTGCACCAGTAATCCTTCCCTCACTATCATGATTCCTCAAGCCCAGTTACCCCCAATCACCCATGTGTTTAGAGACCACTACACTGGGCATGATTATGGCTCACTTGGGCATGTGCAGGTGTAGAGCCTGCACTTGTCTGTCATGGAAATATTCTATGCACTCCAAATACTCTTAAACCAAGTCCTTTAACTGCTTGTGAGATTTAATTCTGTTTCTGGTGCAAGCATTTTGAGGAACTAAAAGGATGTTTTTAATAGTGTTTTAAGCCCATGGAAAAACACATATGTCATTCTAAGGTATTCTTTATATCCTTATCACTACTATTATTACTCAGATTCATTTGGTTTTAGCAGATTATAACAGAAAGGCATATTACTCTAGTGCACTAGATAGAACTAACCATGGTTGGGTACAAATTTCTTGTGAATGTAACAAATGTCTATAGATTTTGCTTTCTGAGCTCACGTCAGTATGTGATACCAGTAACTTTCAAGGCCCCTGGGGACAGCCAGGTAGTGCAATAGCGATCTTTGCAAAGTGGTTGGGCAAATATAACCATACCTAACAATATAAATGAATTTCACAAAGAGAATGTTGAAGATAAAAAGCTAGCCATAAAAGATAAACTACTATATGATGCCATGTTTTAAAGTTCACAAAGAAGTGTATCACGCTAGATATCAGGATAGTAGTGACCTTGGGGAGGTAGTAACTGACACAAGATGGGGTGAGGCACCTAGGGTGCTGGTAATATTTTTTGAGCAGATTCAAAAATGTTCATTTTGTAAAAGTTCATAGTACTATACATTTGTCATTTGTGTACTTTTTCTGTATATGTGTTATATCCTAATAAAAAGTTTAAAAATGTGGTTTATCAAGATTCTGGCTGTTGTGTTTGGGCATAGTGTGATGAGGTAAAAGCATTAGTTACCATAGTACTAAATTATCTATGTCAATAACTCTTGAAGATGGGGAGTTCATTCCAATCTCCACTAATGACTCTAGAATGGGCAGGCCTGGACAAATTCTCAGTGAAATTACATGGTAAAACTTAAGGAGCTCTAGGAATTATAATGAACATTCCTCATGCTCTTGGAGGCTTTACTTCTGAATCCTAAAATAAGGAGGGAGGTGAGAAAACAACTCTCAAATCAGGAAAGCCACAAAGGGGAAGGTGGTCTTCTTCTTGCTCCTTGGCACTGGGGGGTGGCTAGGTGGCCCAGGCTCTGCCAATGGATGCTTTGGTGCTGGTTTTGAATATTTGGGGCATTTGAAAATGTTTAAGGCAAAAGAGGCAGAGATTCAGGTGCCTAGGGATGATTCAGTGTTAAGTATCCAGTAGAATCTATCAGCAGTGGAGCCTGCTACAGCTTTCCAGACAGCCCTGTTTTTGTTGTGTGATCTAAATGAGTTTTCTAAGCTGCCTACCCTTTCTTGGGTCTGTCTGACTTTCATGCCACTTTACAGCTCTGAAGACAATACCTGACACCCATTCTAAATCCTTTTTCTGATTTAGGTAATCACAGTAACTTTCTGTTATTTAAATTCAAGAACCTTGACTAGTACTGAAATCTGAAAAGTGGTGTTCATGTTGCCTGTTACTACCAGAACCAATAAGTAGAAACAAGAATTGAATCTTTATGGGTGCTGTATTCAAATGCTGGCAATCTGAGAAGATGGCAGGTTATGTACCCTAAAAATTCTCTTAACATCTCATCTCAAGCTGACCTTTTTAGAAGGAGAAGAAAGGGTAGGTAAGAGATTTGGAAAAAAGGTTAATCGGATAAGAGTTGCAGTCCAGTGGTGATTTTCCTAGTTCTTCTTTATATGCTGATCAACAATTCTTTATCTGTATTGCAGATGCTCCTTCCCTGGAATACAAGAGCTCAGATACCATCCCCAACACTTACAGACCCCCTGAGGCACAAAGATTGAATTACTTGTTGAGCTCCTGGAGTCACTTAGGTCAGTATTCCAGGTGATTAATACAGCTTTCCACTCGTATTAATCACTTAAGCCTATCACCTATAACTACAACTAAAATCTTTAACTCTTGAGTTCCCCTGTCTGTGAAACTACCCTCCCCCATTGTCACCCCCACTCTTGTATCCCTCCACCCCCACAAAAGAGATGACCACTTCTGCTAGCAGTTCTTAACCCAAATTTTTATCACGTGGCTTCTAATTCACTAACTAGAGATTAGTTGAGGTTACCTATGCTTCTGTTTCAAAAGTACCAACATTCTTTTGCATGTTGCTGTCCAGTTCTCCCAGCACCATTTGTTGAAGAGACTATTTTTACTCCATTTTATGTCGCTGCCTCCTTTATCAAATATCAATTGACCGTAGAGACTTGGGTTTATTTCTGGGCTCTCTGTTCTGTTCCATTGGTCCATGTGCCTGTTCTTATGCCAATACCAGGCTGTTTTGATTACCGTGGCCTT
>PVIA01015109.1:0-23980 GCA_004024845.1 Tonatia bakeri
TGTTTAATCTTTTTCTCATCATTTATCTGTTGACTGTGCTTGGAAACCTGTTTATCATCATTCTCATCTTCATGGATTCTCGGCTCCAACACCCATTTTTCTTCTTAGAAACCTTTCTTTCGCAGATCTTTGTTTCTCTACTAGCATTGTCCAAGTGCTTGTCCACTTCCTGGTAAGTAGGAAAACTATTTCTTTCAGACGGTATATGGCACAGATAATTGTCTTCCTTCTGGTTCGTGCACAGACTGCACATTGTTGACAGTGGTGTCCTATGACCAGTATATGGCTTTCTGCAAGTCCCTGCACTACTCCACCATCATGACACAACAGGTGTGTCTCCATCTGGCTGTAGCGTCCTGGGCCAGTGGGAAAGTAGTGTCTCCGCTGGACACCACCTTTACCTTCCAACTTCCCTATTGAGGACAGAACATCATAAATCACTACTTTTGAGAACCTCCTGCACTCCTGAAGCTGGCTTCAGCAGACTCCTACAGCACAGAAATGGCCATCTTTGCAATGGGTGTGGTCATCCTCCTAGCTCCTGTCTCCCTCATCCTTGTCTCCTACTGGCTTATTATCTCCACTGTGATCCAGGTGCAGTCTGGGGAGGGCAGGCTCAAGGCTTTCTCTACCTGTGGCTCCCACCCCATTGTCATTGTCTTTTTGTGGGTCAGGAATATTCACCTACATGCGGCCAAACTCCAAGACCACTAAAGAGCGGGATAAGATGATATCTGTGTTTTACACAGTGGTGACGCCAAAATTGAACCCCATAATTTATAGCCTGAGGAACAAGGATGTCAAAGGGGTTCTCAGGAAACTAACTAGAAGAAAGACTTCTTCTCACAGGCAATGATCTCTGGGTGTCACTTTTCGAGCTATGGTAACATCCTTAGAAGAGGAGCAGAACTTCGATAAACAGTTGTGAATTAGGTCATTTCAACAAAATAAGTGTGATGCCCTGTCTGGTGTGGCTCAGCGGATTAACCCCCAGCCTGCAAACCAAAGGGTTGTTGTTTTGATTCCCAGTCATGGCATATGCCTGGGTTATGGACCAGGTTCCCATTGAAGGGTGTGCAAAAGGCAACCACACATTGATGTTCCTCTCCTTCTCCCTCTCCTTCCCCCCCTATTGAAAAATAAATAAATGAAATATTTTTTAAAAACCCTTTTTCAAAAAGCATAAAAGTGAAGATCATGTTCCAGAAACTGTGAATACTGCACTCTAACTTATAACATAGCAGGGGGAAATAAAAGGATGAAAAGGTAGATTGTATCCTGAATATGAAAACTGTCATTTTATCTTGAAGGTGTTTGTGGTTAATTGATCTAATGTGGACGTGTTTTAAGCATGGTTACAATGGAATCTAGGAAGTTTAAACTGGATTATCTTGAAATATGAATGCATGCATAATTCTAATATCAAAGATGCTTCAAGTTTGGATGTCCTGCTCATACAAACCTAGGGACAGGCTCTGACTAAAACAATCAACAAATCTGGAAGAGTTTTTAATACTGGGACCATGTACCATAATATTTTCCTTTGTAAAAAGTACTAGACGTAATAATATTTGATCATTCATAATGTTCTCTCCTGAAACCTCCAGGAACAGTTTTTTGTAGTATCATCCAAATTTCATATAATTATGGAGTATCAGAGTAATAAATGCATTCAATAGTCTTCTAATTCAACCATATACCTGGGGCTTAAACTACTCCATAATATTTTTATTAAATAAATCTCTAGCATTTGCCTAACCAAGAATGATATAGCTCCCTCCTCTCTTGGGTCGTTCTCTTACACATATAGTTTTTCTATTACAAATGTGAATCTCATGGTAGATCAAAACCAATTCTCACGTATCTTCAACTCACTTTTTCTAGTTTTTTCCTAGAACAATTTTTTATTATCCTTCTAGACCACAACTCATTGGTACCCATATTTGCCCCAAATCAACTCTCACACAACCATCTGCTTTTTTCTTTAAAATTCCTTTGTCTAACATAATTGCCATCCCTACTGTTCAAATTCCAAATCCACAGAATCCTGAGCAAAATAAACTAGGTAACATTTTAGGGCACTACATTTTGAGGGACTTTGGGATGTGACAATGGATAACGGAAACACTGAGAGAATCATGCTCCTAAAATTCCAGCAAAATAGATGCTACTGGGCATTTTTGACATGATGAGAGAAATGAAACTACTACCTCTCACTCTGGAAGGAGAGAGGGCATAAATGGGGAGAAAGCTGCTGAAGAAAAAGATATTTAGTATACATACCCCCAAATCACAACAAATATCATGTATCAGTCAGTGGCCTTAGTTGCAGATAAGAGAAACTGACAATGCATGGTTAAAGCTAAAAGGAGAAATATTGAAATAATGGCAATTCTGGGATTCTGGTCCTAAGCCAGAACCACAGACCCAGACTCTATCACAGAACTACTATTCAATAGTGGATGGCGAAAATACCCTGCCAACACCATCAGTGCAGATGCTGCTTCCTGAGCTACTTCTTTGCTAAGCCTCAGAATTGGCATGTTGATGCTTCCTCTGACCCAGATGATCAAGGTTAACATCAACAGTGATGTCATGTTGATAGTATGTCTCCTTGAGCTGAAATGATGAAAAGAGTACTTTCTCAGGGATCTGCCTTCCCCAAACTCATAACCTCAACCTAATCATGAGAAAAACATCAGGAAAATTCTAACAGATGAGCTTCTCACAAAATACATGACTAGTAATCCTCAAAACTGTAAAGGTCATCAAAAACAAGTCTGAGAAATTGTCACAACCAAGAGGAACCTATGGAGACATGACAACTAAATCTAACACACTATCTGGTTGAATCAGAAAATGGATCAGTAAAAAAATTATTAAAAATACAAAAAATCCTAAAGAAATCTGCATAAGTATGGACTTTAGTTAATAATAAGGTATCAATGTTATTTTCTTAATTATAACAAATGTGCCATAATTATGTAAGATAAACTGATGAACAAAATAGAACCAGAGGCATGGGTATATGGAACAGACTGACAGCTGTCAGAGGGGAGCAGGGAGAGAGGATTGGATGAGAGAAGGTGAACAGATTAACCAAAGAACATACATGCATGACCCATAGACACAGAAAGAGTATGGTGACGGCCAGCGGGAAGGGGGGCGTAGGGACTGGGTGGAGGTGGGCAAAGGGGAGGAGAAATAGGCACATCTGGAATAGTGCCAACAATAAAAATAAAGTTAGAACAAATAATAGTAAAGAGTGAGGAAGTATATGGGAGCTCATTGTACTATAGTTTTTCAATTTTTCTATAAATCTGAAACTGCTTTAAAATGTCTATTTTTAAAAAATACAAGAAACTTTGCTTTCTTTGCTTTCTCATATTACTATCTCTTAATTTAAAGTCTAGACTAAGTCTATCTAATTGAGTTCAAGTTACAGGCTATGCCTTAGCTGCAATGAAGACAAAAAAAGTGGATTTGAAGTAATATTCAAGTTCTCTGGAGAGAGACACACTTTACACTACCCCCACATTCACAAAAAACTATAAACATAGAAAAGGTATTCAATGATCAGAAGCCAAAATTGGATATGTATCCATTACATACAGCCTATGAAAACAAATTATACCCACTAATGTTTTAACTACTTAAAAATTCCAGACTGACCATTGCAATTCACATTCTACACAACACAGTATTCTGCAGATGTGTATAACACAGAGCTTTAAGTGAAGAGATACAAAACTTTAGCATAGGGAATCTACTCTTCAACATTGAGACAGCCCTCATCCGATTGTGTTCACTAGTATACTCCCAACTGTTGGACAGTATCTGCCACATTGGATTCACAATACAAATTTGCTGAATGAGTATACAAATGGTCTAGGACAAGTGTTGGCTTAAGTCAGGTCAAGTTTCTCTGTGTTTTTTAAAATGCAGACAGATTAGTTAATGAGAAGTGAACCAATAAATCAGAAGACCTGAATTTCAGGGTGATGAAAAGGAATGCAATTTGTAACAAACAATTCTATGCATCTTAAGGATCTGGTTCCAGGTGGCTTCAGAGACATTTATCTATATGGTAAGAGTCATATTTTTAGGGCTTTTCTAGGGATTACAATAAACAGCTTTAAGTTTCTCTACCCTAGAGTTACTGTAAAACTGGTTCTGAGTTGAAGAGTTCAGTTCTTTTAGCATGTTACAGATGATTTTTAAGTGACTTCTGGAATCTATGATTTCTGATGAGAAAAGCCACCAACATTCAAATCATAGTAAACTCAGTTGAGAGGAGGGACAGAGAGATGCTTTACAAAGGTGTGCCATCACAATAGCTAGACCTCCTGTGAGGTGACTGCAACCTGAAAATGACCCTTGTCCCATTAGACAGCACCATCTGTGTTTCAGTGGACCTTTGAAGATACCTGGTCAGAAACTTCAAGTCTCTAAGAGGTATGAAAGGAAGGCTGATCATTCTCCCTCCTACTTTGTGCATTTTCCATGTCCCTGCACTCTTAATTGACTCAAGACAGAGTATGAGCATATTTACTGGCAATAATTTCAAGTCAAATTTTTATTTTGCCTAGGTAGTTAAATATGACTTTTATAAAGACCTCTCTCATCATAAATGATTCATGGCACACATCATACCCTCAATCTTAGAAAACATCATTCCACCATTCTGTCCTCTCTTACCTCTAAATCTTGTAGCATTGGGAGAACAGCTGTGGGAGAAGTATGATGTGATCTGAGCGTGAACCTTAGCTGTGCCTAAACTTCAAAACTTAAAGCTGTTAATAATGTCATTAACCTTATGTAAAAATAATTAAAACTTAAGCTACATTAATTACTAAAGCTTTGGTGTTCAGCACTCCACTGGGTGCAGAAGGTACAATAACAAAGGAATAGATTTGTCCTTATAGTGTTTGCAGTTCAATGACATAAACAGGTGCACACATACACAATTATAAAAGTGCTCTAACACATGTAAGACACAAAGTGTTCTAAAAGAATTAAAAAATGATTCCCTGGTTTGGCCAAGGGAAGACAAGAAATCTTCACAGAAGAAATGATGTTTCAGCTGAAAATGGCAAGATGAACAGGAAGTTATACATAATTGCAGGAAGAGGCTTCCACGAATAGAGAGCCACATGCAGAAGGCAAGGAGGGGTGAGAGAACATGACATGTGCACAGTACAGAAAATACTTTCCTGTGGCCAGAGCATCAGAAGTGTAGGGGATTCACAACTGGAAAAATAAGCACATATCAGAGAAAAAGCCCTTATTGAAGGGTTTGTCCTTAGTCCCAAGGACAGTAGGGAGTGATTGAAAGATGGTAAGCAGGTAACTAAATCAGAGTTGCTCTCAGATCACGTAAAACTCAAAGATGGTTTGAAAAAAACCAACTGGAATCAAGTGCCTAAAGTATTCCAAGCCCGAGAAAATAAGAGCCAGAATCTGCAATCAGTGTAGTAGGGATGAGAAGGGGACACTGAATCAGTGTTCAGGAGGAAAAGTAATCAAGTCTGGGGGATGAATTAAAGGATTTTCATCCCGGTTCCTGGGCTATATAGTGGTTATTGTCATTATCTGAAATGGGGTAGATAAAAGGAGAAGGCTCGGGGTGGAGGAAGACAATGGGTATAATTTATAACTCACTGCTGTTTAAATCTGTGTATATTCTATGAGATTGTGTTGTTGATGCATGTAGTCTTTGTATCTAAATTTCTTACATGTAGAGCTCAATATGTTCCTACTTTCTGTTTATACAGTTATTTCCCTCATTTTCTTCATTATTGATCCATGCATTCAACAACAATTTACTGGGCATCTACCTTGCTAGGAACTGGAATGAAAGTTGAATAACATCATTTCTTCTCTCAAGGAACATACAATCTTGACTATGAGATGGAGTTAATGATAAGTTAATGATTATTCTAAAATAAAGACTATGAAAGTGGTATTTCATGTGTCCAGTGTAAATAATATCTTGAAACTTCCTGCTGCTCTCCAGTAAGTGTCTTACTCTTTGCTCTCGTACTGTCACCCAATGCCCGCTGACCTCTCCAGCTTGTCCTCTCCCAGAGCTCAGGCTTGGTCCAGTTTTCAGAGAGTGGGTCAAAGTGTTACCTGGCAGTTAAACCCAAGACTTGGAGTCAGATGGCTCTGGACACATACTCCCAACACCAACACTTGCTGGCAGCCTATCTTTAGAAAAATTACTTAATTTCTCTAAAGAGGACCAGTTTGTTTCAGTCTGACAAATGTGACTCAGCTCTGTATGGAAAACCTACAGAGCAAAGTGGTGGGCAGGAGCCAGACCTTCAAACCGAGTTTTCCTGTAGGAAGCAGGCCTAGAAAATGCATACTGACTGTTAGGGCTTGCTCTTGCTAAAATTCCATCACCCTGGTGTAAAACAACAAATGTGTATTGTCTGTCTTCAAGGTAATTTCCAAAGCCTATTGAATTTTCCCCAGGATAGAGCTAATCAGCTCACCCCCATTCCCCTCTGCAGGCTATTTTCATTTCCTTGATTGTACCTAAAATGTAGACAATATTATTCTATGTAATAGATAATAAATATTTCTCCAATGTAAGATGGGAGAAAAATAATTAAACCCTGTGTCAAGGCGAGGGTACAGGCGCTCTACTTGGAGGGAGTAGCCAAGGCATTCATAGGAACTCTCCCCTTGAGAGAATAGCCATGCTGTCCCCTTTTTCTCCACAGGACTGCTGTTGTCTGTACATGTATTCTAGTCTCCAGCCACATCAGGCAGACCCTGCTGTCTGGAGTCCACCACATTTCTCTATTCCTCCTCTTCCTTGGCTGTAAAGTGTGATGAATGAAAGTTTCTGATGTATTTAGGATATTGTCAGACAAACAGCACGCAACATGCAAAATGTTTGTATTAGTGTCCAGAATTTATTTGGTGCTCAGTAAATGTTCATTTTTACATGAAAATGAAAAGGTATCAAAAAATTTTTATAGAAGTGACACCAGGCTGGAAGTTTTTAAAATGAATAGGATTCAGAAAAAAAAAATTTTTAATTGCACTGTCTCATTGTTTTTGCTCTTTACCTCCCTCCTTCCTTCACCACCCTGACTTCACATCTTGCACCTGCTCAGGGCTTTACTCAAGTGTCCTCTTTGCAGTGAAGTCCTCTATGACACTCCCCACACCACCACATGCCTATCTCCTCCCCGCCCTTGTTCTTCTTCATTCTTCTGGTACCTATCTAACAGACTACACATTCTACTTACATAATTTTTCATAATCTGTTTTCCCTAGTACAAGATGAGTTCTGTGAGGGCAGAGATTTTTGTTGGTTTTACCTACTGATATATGATCTTCAGCATATAGAACAGTGTGGAGAAGACAATCAATGTCTATTGAATAAATTGTTCTTTTATCAGAGGTGAAAAGCAAGGTCTAGGGTGAGTTTGGGTAAGGTAAATTAAAAAGTGAGTTTTCAAAGGTAGATTTAACATTATATCATAATAATTATAATGATATTTATTATATATGTATTATATACCAGTTACCATGCTAAGTGCTTTAGATTTATTCCTGTATTTAAGTGCATAGTCATCAGAAAGAATTGCAGTCTCAATTTTGAAGCTTAGCTATTGATACAATGATGAAAACTTGTTTCTTTTCCACAGGATTTAGCATTATCAGTCACACCTGCTCTTTACTAACATGTAACACTTGAGCTTCATATTTCTGGAGACTAAAGACACAAGTCAATCAGCAGAAAATGATGAAGGGTTCATACATAACACACCTACATTCTCTCTATGGTCTGATACTATCTTGAGTCTGTTTCCCCTTTTTCTGATGACAAATATGTGTATAGCCACATGGATAATAGTTAGCCCAGGGATCAAAGTAAACCACCGTATCTATATTGTACACCTTCTTTACATTGCAGTTGTCTCAGATTATAATAAACATTCCTCCAGTATGCTGAATCTTCCTGAGTGTGAGCTGCTGCAGACTGACACACATGCAGGACTCCTCCTTGGGGATCATTGGTAACTGTTGGCAAACTTCCTTTGCTTTTCTCTTTCCCACCCTTTTATTTTGTAGAAAACATATCCTGACTCACACCAGTACCTTTCGTTGTGCCTCAAAATCTTTGTCTTCAGATATGCTTGGCCTGGCCTGACTTCTTTTTAGCACCAGTGACTGGTGACAAAGAAAAGACAAAAGTCAGGAGATGTGTAGATACGCAGGACTATGGTGTGCCTCAGTTCAGTCTGAAAAAAGGTTAGTGTTCTTCCCAAAAATGTGGATCCCATAGTCAGACTCATTTTTCACATTTTTGAAAGTACAGCTGTTTGATATGCAACAACTATAACAAGAGGGGTAGAGAATGAGGCCACAGGAGATTCTGCTTCCAAGGGTACAATAGAGGTCTATGTAACATACTGAGAATTCTTCCCAGAGCATGAATGCCCAGCAGAATCCTGGCCAGAAGAATGATGTGGGGAAACTGGAAAACTGTCAGTGAGTTTGTTCTTGTCAGTTTCTCAGCCTTCTCTTCTGACCTACAAGCTCTACTATCTCTCCTTTTCGTGGCCATTTACATCATTACCCTAATGGGAAATGTCCCTATTGTCCTGGTCACTACAGCTGACTCTGCACTACAAAGTCCTATGTTCTTCTTCCCAGGAACTTGTCCTTCCTGGAGATAGGTTTCAACTTGGTCATTGTGCCCAGGATGCTGGGGACCCTGATCGTCCAAGACACAACCATCTCCTTCCTTGGCTGTATGACTCAGATGCATTTCTTCTTCTTCTTTTGGGCTGCTGAATGCTGCCTCCTGGTCACAATGGCATATGACCACTATGTGGCCATCTGTGACCCTTTGAGTTACCCAGTCATCATGGGACACAGGGCATGTGCCCAGCTGGCAGCTGCATCCTGGTTCTCAGGGTTCCAGTGGCCACTGTGCAAACCACATGGATTTTCAGCTTCCCTTTCTGTGGCCCCAACAGGGTGAATCACTTCTTCTGTGACAGTCCCCCTGACATTGCTGCCCTGGTCTGTACTGATACTTCGCTGTTTGAACTGCAGGCTCTGAGAGCCACTGTTCTCTTCACCCTCTTCCCTTTCTTGCTGATCCTGGGGTCCTATGTTCGCATTCTCTCCACAATCTTCAGGATGCCTTCAGCTGAAGGGAGAACGCAAGGCCTTCATCACCAGTTCCTCCCACCTTCTGGTGGTCTCCATTTTCTATAGCACTGCCATCCTCACACACTTCTGACCCTGATCCAGCACCTCTCGTGAGAAGAAGCTGCTGTCACTCTCCTGCATGGTGGTGACACCCATGTTGAACCCCATCATTTACAGCTTAAGGAACAGTGGAGTGAGGGTGCACTGAGACAGCTCACCTGCAGGGCCCTGGGCCCACAGAAACTATGACTGACTTAGATGAAAACTGAAAGGGTAGAATGCAAGGACAAATGAAAGAAAAAGAAATTCCTCAATTGGGTTGTTGGACTCCACTCTTTCCAGGAACCTCTGTACACTCACTGGGATTTTGAACTTTCCACTGGGATCCATTTCTGAAAACAACATGAGTGATGAAAGAAAGAACTGCACAGAGTAGCCCCAGCACCCTATGAGACTGTGGTACCAATGTCTCTGAAGATGCCACTAGTTCACACAGGTTAGGGGCCCATGTGAAGGTCAAAAACTTCACTATAATTTGCTGTATTTTGTTTTAACTTTTCAGAAGTTCATTTGTATCATTTAATAATTTTTTGCTTTCCTCTCTTCTATTTGTCCAAAAACTCTACAAGCAACTTTTAAAGAACTTTTTTGTTTACAAGTTAAAGTAATGATAACAAATAATAGAGTTTTCTTTCATACTTTTTAAAATATCTTTTATCGATTATGCTATTATACTTGTCTCAGTTTCCCCTTTCACTCCCCTCCTACCTGCACACTCTCTCCCACCTGTATTCTCCCCCTTTAGTTCATGTCCATGTTTCATAAGTTCTTTAGCTTCTACATTTCCCATACTATTTTTACCCTTCCCCAGTCTATTTTCTACCTAACATTTATGTTACTTATTCTCTGTACCTTTTCACCCTCTCCCTGCCCACTCCTCCACTGGTAACCCTCTTGTGTTACCCATTTCTGTGGTTCTGTTATAAATTTTTGCTTAGATTGCGTTTTTTTTTTTACTTTAGGTGTGGTTGTTAATAATTGTGAGTTTGCTGTCATTTTACTGTTCATGTTTTTTATCTTCTTTTTGTTAGATAAATCCCTTTAACATTTCATTTAATAAGAGCTTGGTGATAGTGAAGTCCTTTAACTTGACCTTATCTGGGAAGCACTTTATCTGCCCTTCCTTTCTAAATGAAAGCTTTGCTGGATAGAGTAATCTTGGATGTAGGTCCTTGCTTTTCATGACTTCAAATACTTCTGTCCAGCCCCTTCTTGCCTGCAAGGTTTCTTTTGAGAAATCAGCTGACAGCCTAATGGGAACTCCTTTGTAGGTGACTGTCTCCTTGTCTCTTGCTGCTTCTAGGATTCTCTCCTTATCTTTCATCTACGGTAATGTAATAATGATGTGCTTTGGTGTGTTCCTTCTCGGGTCCAACTTCTTTGGGACTCTCTGAGCTTCCTGGACTCCCTGAAAGTCTATTTCCTTTGCCAGAATGAGGAAGTTCTCCTTTATTATTTTTTCAAATAACTTTTCCAGTTGTTGCTCTTCCTCTTCTCCTTCTCGTACCCCTATAAAACAGATATTGGAACATTTAAAGATATCCTGGAGGTTCCTAAGCCTCTCTGCATTTTTTTTGAATTCTTATTTCTTCATCGTTTTCTGACTGGATGTTTCTTTCTTCCTTCTGGTCCACTCCATTGATTTGAGTCCCAGTTTCCTTCCCATCACTATTGCTCCCCTGTACATTTTCCTTCAATTCCCTTAGTGTAGCCTTTCCTTTAATTTCCTTGGATGTTTTCATCTAATTTGTGACCAATTCAACCAATTTTGTGAGCATCCTGATCACCAGTGCTTTGAACTGTGCATTTTATAGCTTGGTTCTCTCTTCATTGCTCACTTGTATTTTTGTAGTCCTTTCATCTGTTCTTTCATTTGGTCCATTTTTTTGTTATCTTGATGCTGTTACGTACTGAGGGGTGTGGCCTTAGGTGTTCACCAGGGTGGGTAACCCAGGTCCCTGCTTTGTGATGCTGTATGTGGAGAAGGGGTCTGAGAGGGAACAATGGCACTGCTCCACTCTCTGCCATATCTCAGTCCCTTCCACTGCCTCCCCTAAGCACACTAGGCCCTTCTGATGCTGATTCCCATGTGTGTGTGTGTATATATATGTTCTAGGACCCTGTGGATCTCTCCAATGAACTCTCTTGTGAGTCTGGGAGTTTCTTCTGTCACCTCTACCCCCACAGGTGTTTTCAATTGGTGTTTTGAGGCTTTATTTCCACACCATGGGACCCTGGATTACTCTGTGTGTCTCTCTCCCCAGTTTCATCTGGTTTATGTACCACCTGGCCCACCAGCTGCCCTCAATGCTGCACCCGTGCACAATCCCCCACCTCACTGAGTCCACCAGCAGCCCAGCTGCGAGTCTTCTGCATTTTGGCTCCCTGAATCTGCCTCCTCTACTGGTCTGGATGAATGTGTCCACTTTAACTTTTTGGTTGTTGGACTTCCATACAGTTCAATTTTTTGTCAGTACTGGTTATTTTTGTTTTTAAATTGTTGTTGTCCTTCTTTTGGTTGTGCAAAGAAGCACAGTGTTTCTACCTACACCTCCGTCTTGGCCAGAAGTGTTTCATTCTTTTTTTTTTTTTTTTTTTTTTGCAACAAAGGTGTATTCAGTACTCAGCATGTGTTAGACCCTCTTTAGGCCAGAAGACACACTGCTGAATAAAACAGACAAATTTCTCACCTCATGGAAATTATAGTGAAAGAGGGAAAATAAAAAGACACTTGAAAACTCCACTGGCAATTGAGGAATTCTTCCTCTGCTACCACGTGTTCTGTGCCTTGTCTGGAGAAAGACAATTCCACACTACTGACAGTTGCCTCAGTATCCAGTTGTCCACCTTGGGCATGAGAGTTGTTTGACAAAAGGTGTTAAAGGAAGTTGCAGTCAAGTAGAAGTGGACACCTTATAGGAAACTGCTGCGAATAACTCAGAGTTTCTGTGTTTAATGAATTTTTGAGGAAAATTTTTTGTCATTAAATGAAGTCAACTGTCTATTTTAAGTTTGGGTGTCACTCAACCAATGAAGCAGTCACACTTTATGATTTTGTCCAGTGAACATTGCCCAACTCTGGACTCTTGGCAAACAACAGGCTTGCATCATGACACCACAGCTTTGAGTAAACTATTCACAAGAATGTAGTGATAACTAACAAAGTAAAATAGCATTTACTGCATAGGTATGTCCTCCCCACAAACTGTGTAAACAACTCTAACTCTGTGTGCCATGGAGGTACCAGGACCAGCTTGCTCTCCCACACAAGGTATCCTTCAGCTCAGGGGCATCAGGACTCCACGAGGGCAGCACATTCTGAACATCACCATCAGAATTTGCAAATGAAAAGGCAGATCACAGTGTTTCATTTCCATGATGGCAATCACACAACTGAGCAGGTTGGCACCATTTATAAATTGATCATCTCTCATTTCAGCCAAGCATTCGTCACTGCCTCACCTTCATTTTACTTGACCTCAGTATGGTAGGCAGAATAACAGGCCCACAGTGATGGCCACATTCTAGCCCCCTGTACATATGTCACCTTACATGGTAAAAAGGATTTTGTCGGATGTGCTTAAATTAAGGACCTTCACATGGGGAGATTAGCCTGCATTTTGTTTGTAATACAGTAACAGGTAATCAGAAGGCATGTTGAGAATGTCTTTGGAACATTTATTCCTAGGACTTCCTCACCTCCATGTACCAAGTCCACAGTTCCTGCCTGGTGGCCCTCTATACAGAGCTAGCCTCTCCAAGTTCTGGTTTCCTCTTCTTGGTTCCTTGGGCCCAAGATTGCTAATAGCTTCTTACTCTTGCTGCTCTTGTTATCACTGTTTCTTGCTGTTTTCCCACTCCTGTTCTTATTTTTATAAAGGTATGTCCTAATAGACCAAGTACTCATGTCTCTAATAAGAGTGTGAGGAGTACAGCAAAGTTCATAAATTCTACTTCATTACAGCCACACTCTTCACTACCCACCTCAAACATGTACAAGGGTGGACAAAATAGGTTTACAAATAATACGGACAAATAATACAATAATTAATAAATAACAATTCAACAATAAACTTTGTGTTTTGTTGTACTCACAATCGTTAACCTACTTTTGCCCACCCCTGTATGAAGGTACGTGTGCATGCACATGTACATGTGGCACCTAGCTCATAGTGAATAATTAAGTAATGTGTATTAATTTATTATTTGATGATCAAAGAAATATTAAAAGATAAAGGAAAGGAATTGGAGTAGGTTCTGGATTACATAGACATTAATACATAGTATGATTTAATAAGGTAGATGTCACAGGTTCCAAAGCTTATAAAATGTGAATGCTTCTCAGGGAATTTCCTACCTCTTAGGTGCTGAAACCAACCAGAAGGAAGACCCCCTTCCTATTGCTCCATGAACTATGGTCCTTCCCTTACTGAGGAGGTGCTGGATAAAGGGTGGAGAGTTGGGTCCATGGAAAAGTTCCAACGATGAGACTCATACCACATTCTGGTCTTGCTGAGGAAACTACTCAGTAAGTCTTAGAAGTAGAGAGCCAGGTGGATCTCACTGTCAGTGGCAATTTCAGACCCTGCACAGAAAAATCCTTGCAGCCACTTTCCTCACAGCTCCTTTCACATCCTTGTTCCTCAGGCTGTAGATGAGGGGATTAAGCATGGGGGTCACCATTGTGTAGAAAACAGACAGCAGTTTTTTCTGTCCTTTGGAGGACTTTGGTGTCATGTAGTTGACAATTCCTGACCCATAGAAAAGAATGACCACCACAAGGTGGGAGCCACAGGTAGAGAATGCCTTCAGTCGTCCTGCAGCTGACTTCATCCTGACCACAGTCACTATGATGTGGCCATAGGATACCAGAATTAGGGAAACAGGTGTGAGGAGCATTACAACCCCCATGAGGAAAATGGCCATCTCTGAAGTCCAGGTGTCTGTGGATGCCAGGCTCAACAGTGCAGGTGCCTCACAAAAGAAATGTTCAATACTATTGCTGCCTCTGTAGGGTAGCATTAGTGTGAAGGTGGTGTCCACCACAGCTGCAAGAATTCCGCTTGTCCATGATCCTGCAGCCAACTGGAAACACACCCTCCAGGTCATGATGCTGGGGTAATGCAAAGGGTTACAGATGGCTGCATACCGATCATAAGACATCACTGCCAAAAGGGCACACTGCGTAGCCCCAAAAATGAGGAACAGTAGAAGCTGAGCTGCACAATGTGTGAATGAAATGACTTTCCTTCTGGATAGCAGGTGGACAAGGGACTGAGGAACAGTGCTAGTAGAGAAGCAGAGGTCAGCCAGAGATAAATTGCAGAGAAAGAAATACATGGGCATGTGAAGCAGGGAGTCAACCAGTACAAGGGACATGAGGAGCAGATTTCCGACCACAGTGACAAGGTAAATTATCAGCAACAAGATGAATAGTAGCTGCTGGGTGTGTGGATTGTCAGAGAGTCCCAGAAGGAAGAATTCTGTCACCTGTGTCTCATTTGTCTGTCTCATGGCTTGTCTCCTTTTTCAGTACAAAGTCACTACATGCTAAACATAGTTGTGCATAACCTAAGAAATTATATAATTCAGAGTTGGAGGGTTTAGAAATTGCCTCCACTCACTACCAACAATTTCAAGAATCTTCTTTATAAGGATTTTTAGAAGATGATCATGCTGCTTTAGTTGAAACATTAAAAATTTGTGAAACTTAAATATTTATAAAACGGTGCATTCATTTCTAATGTCCTCTGGAATGTGTAGAGTAGATCAAAACATTATCTTCTATATTTGTAATATTGCATATCTAATAATAAAAAGACAGATTGAATTCACATATAAGGTCATGCTATTTAATTTTACCTTAATGTTAACTAAAACCTTGACTCTTAGGCTGCTCTTGCCACACCTGTCACATCTCATGTAGGTGCAAATGTTTTTCATTCTTTGGACATCCAACCATTTCTGCTATTTCTAGAAAGAGTGGTCACAAAGGTATGAGAAATCAAAAGGAACTGACTTTTGTCTTGGAGAAAATGGCCTGTTTAGAAGGAGCAGGGAAACCAAGAGGTATCTCTGAATAATATGTCATAATCTCTTTGAAAATCCTATTCTCCCCTTCACTGGAGCTCCTGTGTCATTCTAAACTGTCAGTGAACTTTCAAAATAATGGACACCCATCATGACATAACTTCTCTTTTAACCCACCAGCATGGCTGGTTTTCTGTGTTCACAGTAAACACCACTGATCTGCTACCTGCAGCCCATCATGTCTCCCTGCCTTCTGTTCTTTTTGTCTACTGCTCCCAGAAATTACAAACTACTTTGAATATTTTGCCTATATTTTTTTAATTTTGTGTACTTTATTAAATATACCATAGGGCTTTGTTTAATCAATTATCATTAATTACATGAAGTAATTAAAAATTATTTGGCCACATAGTTTAATAGAGTTGTTTCAAAAGCCTGCCTAGAGAGACGTGCAAGAGTTTGGGAGCAATGATAAACATCATAGAACCACGCTAAAAAGAAAGAAAAAAATTAAAGTCTAAATGTTAAGGCTCTAAGTGGGGCTTGGTCTATCAATCTTATATCTGTCTGATAAAGGTACTTCAATATAATGTTTTCAATATATCAAATACATACATATTCGCATGTGCATAGACACAAAAAATGAACTGTATAGGATTATCGAGAAAACCAATTACATCAAAATGTAGTTATAATAGTTTTAGAAACCAAATATGGGATATAATAATATAGTTGCTTTTTTAACACATTAAATATTAAAATGTGGCAAGTCTAAAAACAACCTTAATTTCAAAATGATGAGCCTAAATGATATTTTGAGATATCTTCAACAACTGAAATGCAATGTAAAAATATCTTTGATTTCTATTTGTGATAAAGTCATGGATATGGATAATGTTGGTTTGGGCTGTTTACCTACATTCAAACAAGAAAAGCATTTTGGATTTCAGTTAAAGTAAAATCAGGAAGTAGCATTTACATCTAAATGGAAGAACCCCCCAAGTTCCAAGTGAAGAACTCCTGGGCTGAAGGAATTGCCACTTTTCTCAAAAAGACACAATTACACTCTCTGTCATCTGAAAATGTAGTCTTAGGTGTTTGGATGGGTCCATGGCCCAAAATGATGAAAGATTTCAATTCATCATTGAGGTAATAAACAAATAAATAAAATGTTAACACAAATAATCACATCTCTGCTTGATTGTCATTCATGACTCTCTTATTTGACACAGGCCACCTTTCTAGGCATTTTTCCCCCCGTTACTAGGACACACTGTATTTTATATTCTACTTGTTTTTCCTCAGCTTTCTAATATTCCCTCTTTTTAAAGATATGCATACTACATAGAGTTAGGATCATTTCTGTCGAACATTCATCACACTTAGAATACTCAGTCACCTTATTTGTTGGGTAAATGTTATTGGCCAAGCACTTGTTTTGTGATGAGGATACAGACAGAATTCCCAGCTTCTGAAACCAAATACTCTCAGATAGGAGGACCAAACTATAATCATGTTTTATCCCCAGTGCCATTTTGTTTCTGGAACATCATAGATTCACAGTAAATACTGGTTTATGAATGAATGTACTGAACTGAGTGAACACATAATATCTAACAATTACTTAAGTCAAACTCATATAAAATTGCTACTAATGGGAAATACAGTCTACTGTTAAATAGCTGATACAAAAATAAATTTTGAGAACACAGGCTAATTCACAATAAGCACTTTTGGAATTGCCATCCCCCAGTGGAAGGTACTACCTGGTTAGGTGTTAAAGTCTCCAGGTTATGGTTCAGCTCAGATCCTTTAGACTTACTTCTTCTGCCACAGTTCACTTCCTTCCCAGAGGTGTTAATCGTGTGTCTAGATCTCAGGGAAAATTTAATGGTAACCAAATAATGTTTCTTAGTTTTGAAGAAAAAGACAGAGAATAAAAATGAAACACTTGTCACAAAGGCCTAAGTGGTGTTTACATCAGTGGTTAACTTAATGAAAGAGCAGCTACAGGATGTTGCTGATCTCTATGCCTTCTTGTCCATTCCCCAGCCCCGATCTCTAACAAACAAAGACACACACAAGTACACAAATTTACAAACCCCTGGTACAGCCTAGACACATCAATGTACTGACTGCATGATGTAGTTACCTCCATCATTGCTCTTAACAAATTATATTGATGTTATTTTCTTTCTCTGTTCCTGTAAGACATTCAAGAACAACAACCACATCTGGCTCCTCTTTATTCACAGCAAATAAGATAAATCCTGGCACAGAATCAGTGTCCAACACATGCTTTTGAGCTGATTTGACTTGAGCCAAAGTAGCAGGAGACAGGTGAATGAGTCAGAAATGAGTGTAACTAGTGAGTTGTCAAATAGTAGGAATGCTCACTGACCCTGGGAGTATAATATTAGAAGGTTATATCCCTGACCCCTCCCAATTTCTTTTTTAAACCATGTTACTCTCCTAGGCAAATGTGGAGGAGCAGTTGCTCCCCCAGGCCCACTTCAGGGTCAGAAAGCTTCTGTAAGAAAATCCTGTCTTCTGTCAGTCTTTCATGGTATTCTGCCTTTTCTCCAGATTTAACATCAATTTGTGAGTTTATTTCTCTAAAAATGACATATATTACTAGATGTAGAATACAATGATAGGGTCATAAAACTATGGGTTGTCTAATTCACATTTATTTTAGGGAGAGAATACTGGGAAAATCCAGAGTAACCAAGAGAAAACTATTAAATTTCTCTTCTGATTTCAAGATCTTTTGATCCCAAAATCATCTATTCCCCGCCATCCATACCCACTTACTGTCTTCCCAGGCTCATTCAGAGGTGTAAGAATTTACACCCAGAGGATCAATAATGACCCCATGGAAACACTGCTTTTTTCTCCCTCAGGTGAGGACCAGGATTCTCCTTCACAGGGAATTCAACATGGAAATTGTGGTTTGATGAGGCAGATGCACTGTGGAGAAAACCTTGGCTGGATATATTACAGAAGAAGTATAGCCCTAAGAACTATATTGTTTGGACAAAAGTTAGTTAAATTTAAAAATTCAAATGTATGAAGCTATTGAAACCAATTCACTCTTAATATATGCCAGGATATCCCCTTTGTTCAATGTGGGTCTCCCCTTTCTCTCCCTCTAATGTCCTTACCAACAGTTCCTCCTCTGGTGGACAAAAAAAAAGATCAACTTAGCATTCCAAAACCAATAAAGACATCTCACTGTTGGGGGAACTGCTGCAGCTGTATAGCTGCAAAATGGGCAGGGTAGAGACTGCGAGCATCTGGTCATGAAGTCAAAGGGCTCAGCAAAATCAAGGACAAGGCAGGAAGGGGAATCCGTGCATCTCCCATGTTCAGAGGTCTTATCATTAATTTCAGGACACACTCTGCAACAATACTTCCATTTAAAAGAGATGAACAAAGGGATGCATGAACAATCTCTGGAGCCATTCAAGTGCTCAGGAGAATTCTGAATCATTAGGGTGAATCCTGAGCTGCATTTCCTATCAAAATCTTTCTTAATGGTTACCAGGAGGACAAAAAAATAACATGTTGTTAGCACTCACATCTCCTTTTGTGGGAGAATGTAGATGTAAAAAATTTAACTAAAAGGAGAGCTGATTGAATCTAAAACTGTATTAAAAATATGGCATAATTAAATATGGTTTACTTCTGGAGTGCAAATGTGTTTCAACATCAGAAACCCAACAAAGAAATGTACTAATTATTACACTGAATAATAACATCAGATAATAATCTCAGTGATGTAGGAAAAACATATTAAAATATGTTTATCATTATTTAATCTTTGTAAATCAGGTATAAATACACTTTTTTAAAAACTTGGTTGATTATTCATCAACTTCCAACAACACACTCATATTTGATAGAGAAATTTTTGGTGCAGTCTCTAAGATAAGGAACAAGACAAGGAAGGATACTGTTCTCACCATTACTGTTGAGCACAGTACTGAGAGTAATAAAGAATACTATGAAGAAAGAAATAAAAAATATAAGTAATGTAAGATATAAGAAATGGAAGATAAGATATAAACTGTAATACTTGCTTATCATATATGATCACCAATGTAAAAAAAAGACAAAAAATTCAACAAACCGAAGTTGTGAAGAAAGATTACAGTTTTTCTTTATCACAGCTCAACCTTTAAAAAATTAAAACAATTTTTATACCTCTCTAGCAGCAATAACCAATTAAAATATAATTTTAAAAACAGGGTAAAATTTCACAATAGCATGAAACATTATAAAGTATGTAGAAATAAATCATGGGGGTAACAAATTAGCTCTAGTAAAGTAGAAGATAATTTGAATAAATGGAGAGATATTTCATCTTTTGGATCAGTTGGTTTTAATATTATAAAGATATCATTTTTCCTCAAATTGATCTATAAATTTAGGGTAATACCAATAACCATTGCAGTTGGATGTTTAGAGTAACACAAGACATTTACCTTTACATTTATGTGGAGAAATAATCCACACTTTGACAGAGTATTGAAGGAGGTGATCTAGGAATGCGCTACCTATGCCCTATTAAGACATATTGCCAATCCACAAAAATAAAAGCCAGTGGTACTGGTGCAAAAAATGACTAATAAACAAATGGAGCAGAATTTAGAGCTTATAGATAGAACTTTATGTAAATTTAATGTAAAACAAAGATAATTCCAAATATCCTTAGGCAGAGGACAAATAGTTTAGTAAATAGTGTTGGTGAAAATTAGTTCACTACAATGTGAAAAATAAAACTGAGTTCCTACCTAATCTGACACAAGGAGGTAGTCTATAAATGGATTAAGTATCTAAAAGTTACAGTAAAACAATGACATTATAGAGGAAAGCACAGCAGGGTATCTTACTGAGCTAGAGTGAAGAAATTCCAAAGCATAACCCATAAGGAAAAATTTGCTGAATTTAATTTCATTAACATCTGGGATATGTGTTTAGAAAAAAAAACATTAAGAACACAGTTAAAAGATAGATGAGACAACAGATAAATATTTGTTCTATCTGAAACCAACTAGAAATAAGAACTTACTATCAGGTATTTACAATGAATTCTAAAAAATCAACAAGAAGAGGAAGATCCCATCCCCTCAAAAAAAAAAAAAAAAAACAGAGCAGAGAATATATAAAAGGAATTTACAAAAAAAAAAAGTAACTTCAAATGGCTACATCAATATAAAGCAATGCTCAAATTCAATAATAAACAAAAGTCTACAAAGTAAACTATCAAAGAGATATTTATTTCCCTGTATTGGACATGCAGAAATTAGAAATTCAGATGCAATAAAGTGACAGCAAAACACTACAAAACAGAAGAACACTTTTACCTTTGTGATGAGGTAGAGCCATTCTGGGAAGGAGTCCAGTATTACTTGGTCTTCTTATGCTTATACATATTCTACGAAATAACAGTTATTGAGCCAAGAACATTCTCACACAGACTCATTTTTTGAGATATTTGTGGTTCTTTTATTTGCATTGTTAATGTATTGTGTAATTTGTATATCCCCATCTGAGAGAGGAAATAAGTGAAAATGCAGTGGATGAACACCAAGGACAGGATACACCACAGCAGTCAGAAGTGACTGGATGTACATGGGGCAACATGAACGATCTTGAAGACTTAGAACTGAGTGAGAAAGTAAGAAACAAAGAGACACATAGTACAATATCACTTATATAAATGGAAAGTACATACACAAACAAAGTAATCATTTTGTAAGAACAGAATAATGGCACTGCATACATCAGAATGGTTATGAGGTCAATGGGAATCATGCATGGGTATATATTAAGCAAGTAATAAATAAAATAAATGTATAGATAAATAAACAAGAGAGGGGCTTTGAAATCAGTAATCATGGTAGTATGTCATACACTTAGGTGTGTAGTTTAATTTAATTCCTCACACCTGAGAATGAAACAAATAAACAACAAGAGCAATTAAAATTGCATGGTACTCACATGGAAATAGAAAACCAGGAAAGGCACAGACTAGACAAAATAAAAATGAACCAAATTCAGTAGGCATTTATTTTTTATGTTTTTACATTGACTTTGGGGGGTAACATTGGTTAATAACATTGTATATGTTTCAAGTGTACAATTCCTTAATACGTCATCTGTGTATTCCATGTGTGCCCACCACCCAAAGTCTAGTCTTCTTTGGTCACCATGTAGTTGACCCCATTAACTCTCTTCATCCTCCCCCAAGCACCCTCCCCTCTGATATCCACCACAGAGTTGTCTGTGTCTATGACTTTTTGTTATTTGTTTTACATCCCATATTTGAGTGAAATCACATGGTTCTTGCCCTTTTCTTACTTGTTTTATTTCTCATGATGGTCTCAAGATCCAATCACATTGTTGCAAGTGGCAATATTCCACCTTTTAATGGCTGAGTAGTATTCCATTGATCATATCTTCCAGATCTTCTTTATCCAATCATCGCTTGAAGGACAGTTAAGTTCTTTCCATGTCCTGGCTATTGTAAATAATGCTGCAGTGAACATAGGGACACATATATCTTTTTAGTATCTTGTATATGAGTCATATAAAATTGATAGGAAATTATTTCATAAATGCTGCTAAGTGACTATTTGGAGAAAAAATGAAGGATACCTATCTCATTCATTGCATCAAAATGAATTCTAGATGTATCAAGATGTAAAGAAAGTCATATGTGTAAGCAAAAGTATGAAAATCTTAGTGAAAAACTAAATGATTTTTAAAAGCATTTTTCATAACAGAGGCCTTTCAAATATTAACACAAAAATCAAAAGTCATAAACAAAAAGAATGACTGATACATCCATGTTCAATTATAGACCACATATGTGATGCAAATATCCATAAATACAAAGCAATGCTCAAATACATTAATAAACAAAAGTCTACAAAGTAAACTATCAAAGATATATTTATTTCCCTGTATTGGACATGCAGAAAATAGAAATTCAGATACAATAAAGTGACAGCAAAACACTACAAACTAGAAGAACACGTTTACCTTTGTGATGAGGTAGAGCTCTTCTGGGAAGGAATCCAGTATTCAAGTAGCAAAAGGAAAAAGACTTCTGTCCAAGGCAAAAATCAGAGTCAATTTTTTCATAATATTTAAGGGTTTTACAAAGTGGCAAAAAGAAGGTCAAACAACCCGATAAAAGAAAATTAGGAAAGGAAACAGCTCTTTTACAGTAAAATTAAAAAAAGATTAATAAACAAAAATTATGCTCATCCTCAAGTACAGTTAAAGGATTATGTAATAAAATAACGAAATTGAAGAGTGAGACACCAGTTGTTAGTAAAGGTGTAACTAGATAGGGACTTCTGTGCCATTTTAAAGGGAGTATGAACTAATGCAACTGACAATGTCTACTGATATCTCAAAGGAATATGCCTTGAGACCCAGCAATCAAGTCTCAGAAAACTTACTCTTCAAACACATTTGACAAAGACACAAAGATATAGGTGCAAAGAGTTTTTGTTTTTATATTTAAAGATTGGAAATAACCCAAATGCCCACTAATATGGGTATGGTTAAATAAAACATGGTATATTATACCACAGAACATAATGCATTTATTTGTATGAGTTAGATTTCTATGTGCTGTGAAAACACAGCTAAACTACAAATAATGTGTAAGCCAAGCCACAAAACCAGTGAAACAGTACAATTCAAGGTGGTAACATTTCCTTGATGTGACTGACTGATGCTTTGCTGAACATAAATTGCCACAGGAAATGTGACTGGGGGACCATCAGCTTCAGGGCCTTCCTTGAATCCCACCTGCCTCTGCTACCATCTGACAACTCCATGCTTACACCATTTTTCTCTTGCATCATTTAGCCTTCAGATGGTGTGCATACAACATCTAAATGTAAAACTCGCCTTCAATTTCTTTTCATTAGCTTGAGAGAACTATAGGAGTTTCATTTTCGTGTGGCCAAACCAAAGTCTCGATTTAATAGTTTAAGACCCAAATGGTTTAAGAAATAGTTGTATACAAAATAGCCTTTGACTGTGAATTATCCCCACAAAAGAAAATCTTTGACTTTATGTCCAGTAAAAGTACCCACTTTAAGATAACACACTCAAAACTCCTGTTGTCCTGTGGATATTAGGACAGTGCTAATCAAATTAAACCCTATCACTTAAGGGTATCACCTTACCAACCACAAACTGAAATGAGAGTGCAACCCTTCAATCAAACTGCATTACTCAGAATGAAAGTTGGCAACCAGAGAATCCAGTATGTGCTCATTGTCCTTTTTATTTAATCACCATGCAAATGAAAACACAAGTTTGATAACTTGTAAACCTCTGAAAATATATCTGCTGATGTCATTTGAATGACATTGGTGTACAGCTTGAAAGATGTAGACGCTTTAGTCTGTGATTTCAAATGTAACACTAACTGCCCTAGGACATCTCAGAGGATGGAAAGATGATAAAATTGAGGGCTGTTAAATCTCCAAGGGAATCCCTCATTTACATCACTCTCAGCACTGCATGTTCAAACATTCCCGTGAAGGAATATCTGCTGTTCAGAGTTGGGATTTAGGAGAATTGCAGTTTGTACCTTGAATCAAAGAGACAAAAAGGCTTGGGATGCAGTCACACTCCTAGGATGACTCCAATGTTGGCCTTGAGAGGCATTGCTTAG
>PVIA01015110.1:0-24043 GCA_004024845.1 Tonatia bakeri
TTTTTTAGTCAGAGGTTTTGAGGCTTTATTTGCCCAAGCTGGGACCCTGGGTTGTGCAGTCTGTCTTGCTCACCAGTTGTTCCTCTCCATTTATCTGCATTCAAATGTGGCACTGCCCTCTCTACCAGCCACCATCTCACCAGGTCCGCTGGCTGCTGCCTTGCTGTGAGTCCTCTTTGCCTTGCTGCCTGGTAGGAAGGGTTCCTCTTACTGGTCTGGATGAATGTTTCTTCTTTAACTCCTTGGTTGTTGGACTTCCACGCAGTTTGATTTTCTGGCAGCTCTGGTTATTTTTGGTTTTTAAATTTATTGTTGTCCTTCTTTTGATTGTGTGAGGAGGCATAGTGTGTCTACCTACAGCTCTATCTTAGCTGAAAGTCCTGCTTGAGCATCTTTATAACTATTCTTTTGAGGTCTATGTCTGATAGTTTGCTTGTCTCCATTTCATGTACCTCTTTTATGGGGGATTACTTCATTCCTTCCAACTGGAGGTTCTTTCTTTGTCTTCCCATTTTCAGTGACTCTTGTTATTTGTGTGATTCCAGATGCTCTGCTTTTCCAGCTGTCTTTTTTGGGGTGAAATTCTTTGGTAGGGATTCTGTGGAACTTAGTGGTGCAGTCTCTTTGATCTCCTTGTCTGGATGCTCTAGGATTGCTGTTTCTTATGTTTGTGTGGGCTCTTTTGTTGTACTTGGGCTTTACTTGTTGGTGGCTTCTCACCTCCAGTGGGGTTACTGGTAGTCACAACTCCCACCTTTTCTTGTATGCTATTGTACAAATGTTGGTTAACAAAGCAGTGTTACCAGACAACCAAAGCTATGCCAGCAAAAACTCCCCTACCACATCAGCAATTTCAACTGCAATTACACTAAGACTAATAAAGGTGAGAAGAGATAGCAGATATTATAAGAAATGTCAAAGAGAATATGAGATGACTAAATGAGGGGAAATGTTATTGCATAGTAAGAGGGAAGATAATTGAAAACATTTGGGATAGAACCAAGGTGAAGAAAGTGAGGGAATAAAATTTAAAACATAAGTATAACTTGAAAGTGTGATATGAACATTGGGGTCAGTAAAGGGAAGAGTATACTATGAGGTTTGAAGTAAAATTGCAAGGGTACTGAACCAACTGGGGCAAAATTGCAGAAAAGCCACAACAGGGTCAATAGTAGTGGCAGCTGAATGAATTATAGTAAAGGTGGAATGGGAATAAGAATATCATAGAAAAGTGAAAAGTGAATATGAGATATCTACAGTAAAGAAAAATTATTTTGAGAGGATGGGGGTAGAAAACTAATAAGAGTAATGGGTAAAGCCCAAGTTGAGAGACCCCCCCAAAAAGGAGGGAGAAAACAATTAAATAAAATTCCTCACTGAATGATCAGGGGCTGGGGGAAGGTGAAGTGCAGCAAGACAGTGGAGAGTGTTTTATAGGATTTAAAATAGAAACAAATAATGAACAAAGAGGAGTTCCTTTGGAGAAGTTCAGCAATAATTGTGGTATTTCACACAAGTAGCCACTGTTTGTAAAAGGTGAAAAAGAAATAAGACTCTTAATATAGGGAAAAAAGAATGTAAGCTGGCTTAAGAAAGAAGAGCATTTGTGTGAGTTTAGATGGAGGAGAACTAGTGAGAGTAAGGGATAGAAACTTGGTGTAGTGTGAGAGAAAATAAAGTTAACCACAATAGTAACAAAGTTCAGGGTGATGGCAAAATGGATTAAGATCAGGGAAGATGCTATGTGGGATTTGGTATAACTATAGTATGATAAGAAATATACAATCTGAATAAAAAGAATAAAAAATAAAAGACCAAGAGTAGTAAATTATTTGGAATATGAGTGAAGTGAAAGAAGAAAAATTAAAATGTCATATAAAAGGGAGAATATAAAAACAAAATAAACAATTGAAACAAACAAACAACAAAAAACTAAATATATAGAAAGAAGAAAGAGAAATAAAGAAAACATGTAAATTCTACTAAGAGCAAAGTGAAATTTGTCTCAACTGTTGGTGTATATCTTCTGACTTCACTCTAAATCTGTCTCTGGTATTCTCTGAGCTCCAGATCATAGTGTCTTACTTTTGAGGGAAAACAAACACACAACAACAACAACAACTGCCCTGCCAGTTTGCAGGTCTTCTACATTCTTGCACACAGAGTGGGGCTGGGCTCTGTTTTTCCCTTTCCTGTCATTTTGCAAGAGTAGGGGCTGTGAATGGGCTAAAATAGTTCACAGGTGCCCAGTTTGCAGCCCACTTACCTCAGAGCATTGTGTGGCAGGCACTTTCTGTTCATTTCTGTCCAGCTGGATCCAGATAAAGCCACCTTGCTTTGCATGCCTTTGATCCGTCTGTGAGGTGCACTAAGTGGGAGCAAATCACACCCCTACTTATCCACGCTGCATGCACGAGGTCCCTGAATAGTCTACCTCATTTCCCCTTTTGACATAAGTCTCTTCCTGTGCTGCTCTGAGCCACCACCTGGCTTTCCACACAATTTAACCCTCTGGCAAGTCCATAGTCTTATCTGGTTCATGGCCAGTCATGGTTCACTTCCTCTCCCAACTCCAGGTGTCACTGGGATCCCCCAAATTTTCTGGTAATGTCCTGGCTGGCGACTGCCACCCCCACCTGGGTACTCCATGCACTGTGTGTGCTTGCTGCCTCCCCCCCCCCCCAGTGACTTTATGCATCCAGGCCTCTCCTGCTGTGGGTCTGGCACTTCCCTGCCCTGGGAAGGGAGGAAGCCATTAGTCTGCTATAACTGACCTGGCTGTCCTCCAATGTTCCCACAGCTGCCACAGTCTTTGGCGCCAGGCCTGGGGACCTTCCTGCCGGCTTATAAAACCTCCTTATCACCTATTTTGAAGTATCCTTTGCACACTTTGGCTTCCAAACTTTATATTGGCTGAGATTCTGTTGGCTGTTCACTTCATTTTTCAGAAGTTTGGCTAAGTATCACAGTTGGAAGATGGCAAATTGTCCCACCAGCTGAGCAAATGGGCTCAGCTCCCACCTACATAGCCACTGTCTTCCTCCCTCCATATAATCAAGGTACGCAATTTAAATAGTCAAAACTTTCTCTGAGGTATGTTAAGATCAGTTCCCTGATACTGTCTATACCACATTTCCTGCCACCTAGTAACAACCAGGCTCATTCTTTGAACTGATCATTTTGGTATCTACCTCTATATTGCCACATAACATATTTATATAGCTATACTTTAATTTTCCTGCTTTTTCAGCATTATCTATTTACATCTTACTCTAGAAGATGAGAAGTTCTATTTCACAACCTCCACAACCCTTCTATGTCCTATCTTTGCAATATAGTTAATTTATTCAATATTGCTCAAATGTTTGAACAGAGTTATAGAGTAACCTATGTGTACTTTTTTTCCTACCCAATTACTGGTTCTTATCTGACAATTTTTTGGCTTTGAGTGATTAGTTTTCTATGTATTGATCACTAATCTATTCCCATACTTCCCTCAGCTGTGTAAATATAATTTCATACACTCAAGCAAAATTTAATCTTCTGAATGTCCTTCCAAGAACTAATATTTTTGAGAATATGATGGAGTCTCTGTTATCTTCTCCTTGCTGGATATTTCCCCTGGTTTGAGACTTTTATATCTTTTAGTATTTTCCTGGGAATGGGTGTCTAGGTGGAACAAGTTTTGAGACTCTGCATATCTAAAGTTTTTATTCTACCCTCAGCTTGATTGATAGTTCATAACATAGAATTCTAGGTTGAAAATAATTTTTTATCAGGATCTTGAAATCATTGCTTCATTCTCTTCGAACTTCCAGTAATGAGATCTGACTCTTTGTGTGAAACAAGTTTTTTCTTCCTGAACATTTTAGAAAATTTTTCTCTCCTCCAGAATTCTAAAATTGCATGATGATGTGTTTTGGTGAGGGCTACTTTTATCCACTCTCATGAGTACTTGATGAGCTCTTTCAGTCTTGAAACTCATGTCCTTCAGGCCTGAGACATTTTATTGCATTACTTCTTTATTTTCTTTCCTCTAATTTCTATATTCTCTCTTTTTGTAACACTTATTTAAATCTTAGATCTCTGGGAATGCTTATTTTCTATATTTTTGCCTTTTTACTCTACTTCCTGAGGCATTTCATAAACTTTCTTTAACCATTCTTATTGAGTTTTCATGTCAAATAAAGTCATTTTTAGCCTTGGCAGGTGTTGCTCACTGGTTTGAGTGCTGACCTTCAAGCCAAATGGTGACCAGTTGGATTCCCAGTCATGGCACATGCCTGGGTTGCAGGCCAGGTCCCCAGTATAGAGCACAAAAGAGGCAACCACACATTGATGTTTCTCTCCCTCTATTTCTTCTTTTTTCCCCCTCTCTCTAAAAATAAATAATTAAATTTTAAAAAGTTATTTTTAATTTCCCAAAGCTTTTTATTCTCTTAAATGTTCTTTTTATAGAAAACAATTCTGGTTTCATGGGTTAATGACCTTCTTACCTCTCTGAAGCTCTTACTTTGTTACTTTGTTATGTATATATGTTTTGATATCCATCTTTTATATTATAGGCTATTTTTAAATGCCTATTGGAATCTCTGGGTGCAGAGTGGGTATTGTGACTTTATTTCATGGTAGTATGATATGGTTACATCCTTGTTGGGGACAGCTGTAATTATTTTGTGATTTCCTTACTATGCGGTATAGACCTGGCCATCAGGGTTTGAGATTCTCAGTGGCGGGGAAATTATGTGGATCTTAATATTCAATATATGAACTTTCACACCCTCCTTGTTTTATTATAGTAGTTCAGTCTTAATTATACCTAGTTTCTTTCATTCCAGAGATCCTTTATTTTACTTTCTCCAGAGAATTTACTTCCATTATTTTTCTAAGGATTGGCAAGAGAATGTGTCAGCTATGTAAAACTGAGTAAGGGTTTGGGTTCTAATTCCTCAAATAAATGTTTTAAACTAATATTCCAGCTTTTAGCCCCATATTCACTTTCTAAAAGTTCCTGGCACTATCTTCCAGAGGTTTTGGCAATGTAAAACTGGTTGATTCTCTTGACTTTTTCAACTACAAGCATGGGGTTTAGTTTTCCTGATTGTGCCAAGTCAGTTTCTTCTCATCCATCTGCTTTCTGTATTGTAGACATTTTCTTCCTGTTGTCTCCTTTCCAATTCTTTACATCTTACTAATACTATGGACCTTTCCTACTTTAATAATTTGCCATATTAGTGGAGTTGTAGAAGGGTGGCAAGGAATTCAAGCAATAATTTTAACTAAATACTGGCAGCTCTTTTTTGAAACCTCAAAATAGGTCTGAGACATGATGACAAAGCAAGTAATATGGATTTGTGTTGCTTTTTGTACTGTGGAAGTATGGGAGGTATTCCAATTTTATTAGCTTAAATTGAATCTCAGCTTAAATGTCACTTCTTCAAAGCAGGCTTCCTGAATTTCTTATCTAAGGTCACTCCTCAGTCCTCCATGACTTCCTAGAGTAGTGCCTAGCCTCTGTGTTCCCCAACCATGGAGATCACAATTTGTTTTTATTTTGTTTTATAATAATAAGGGAGTTTTACTTTCTTCCTAAAACTAGACTATTAGTTCCTTGAAGGAAGAAGGAAACAATGTTTCTTTAGTTTACCAGCCCTTAAATTAGCACCAATGCACTTAGTATGCATTAAATAAAATGTAATGGATTAGATTGAATTTAGAGCTGTCAACCTAACTGACATTGACACACTGCCCCAAACCTTTCCAGAGGAGATCAAAACACAGAATGGTAAAATGAAACAAAACACAACTGAATAGGGCTCAATTTTACAAAAGACAGCTATTTACTTCTCAGTCCTGAATTATAATCCAGTATTCCCTCTTTGCACTGCTCCCATAAGCATTACTCCTACATGCTGTTGTGCTACAGTTACAAAATCAGAGAAGGCCAGAGTCAATAAGAATTTTGTCTGACTTTTGTAACGAAAGTTACAAAGCCTCAGACTTCACTGGCTTCCTGAAGTCCTGCATTAGCAGGACTTTTCTTTTTAATTGAATCTGGCCTATAAAGGGGAAAACCATTTTTTGGAGCTAGGAAATGTTGCAGTTGCTACAGTATTAGAGAAGGAACTAATTTATCGAATGGCACAGCTGTTCACTATGTGATCATTATGATCCTTGTTATTTGGGTGCTGGTTGGTATTTATATCTAATTAGCTCTCTTACACGCCATCAAGCAATCTACATTTAGGGAATAGAGAAAAACTAAAATATATAGAGTTTCAAGCTGCCAAAACACATAACACAGTGAATTCAGGTTTAACTCACTGTAGAGTGATTATTAACAAACCACTGAAATTTGTTAGTTTGCATTTTTACTTGTGCTTTTTATAGGAGATGAAAAGGCAGCAGAAATAAACTTTAGAAATTATTTTCAATCTTCAATAGTTGAAGACCTTGAAGAATTGGACTGCTGCCAAAATGAGATTTTGCAACCCATTGACTCATTGATGTCTATTTATTAGTATACATATAATATTTAATAATACATTAATAAAAATGTCTGTTCTCAGTTCTTGTTAGCAATTTAATTGTTTCACAACTAAAGTCATATTTTTGCTTTGCTAACACACATAACAAACACTTATGGACAGATTAGTGTTTATAAAATTATAAGTAGTCACAACCATGTTTTAAGGATCTTGGTTAGCAACAAGCCAGATTATCATATATTGATGTGGGAAAATCATCATAAAGGCTCAACTGAAATTATCATGTCATGTTTCCTCTCTCTCTCTCTCATCAAACATATGCACTGAGGAAAACCCATATGAGGACATAGTGATAAAGTGGTCATCCATAAGCCAAGAAATAAGCTCTCACCAGAAACTGACTGTGTTAACGTGGTGATTTAGGACTTCCAGACTACAGATCTGTGAACAAACAAACTTCTGTTATTTAAGTCCCCCACTCCATGATATTTATTTCTGGCAGCCTGAGCTGACTAAGGCAAAATTTTTCATATAGACCTCACCCAGTTTTCCTTAGTGTTAGCATCTTGAATAATCATGGTACATTTATCAAGATTAAGAAATTAACATTGGTGCAACACTGTTAACTAGACTGAGGAATTAAAGATGGTAGCCAAGAAGGTAGAAGCTGAGTTCACTTGCTCTTGCCTTCCACTCAGATTTCTGGTTGATCTTCTGACAATTAACCTGAACAATGAATGAAAACTTAGCTGATATGAAGTTTTGAAACCAAAGAGTGCAGAAGATACTCGGTGCCACCCAGTAAGGAGATGTTATAAGTTGTAGGGGAAACACCCTGTGCATAGCACCTTAGCAGCAGAAAGACCAGATAAGTCACAGCTTTGGAGCTCCGTCCTGTTTCAGAACACGGGGTTCTAGTCCTGCACAAGTATCCTCAACTCTAACAGGGAGTGATTTAGGAGGATATATGAAGTCTGGGAAGCCCAGGCTACACACATACGCACAAACACACAGTAAGCAGAATGACCATAATGGGAGTGCCAACCTGCAGAGTTTCAGATAGGGACTCAATCCCTTGAAATGATCAGGTTGCTGCATCAGGGTCTGTCATAGTCATCAGCAGGCTACAGCCAGCCATGATGGTGAAACATACTTTGCTTTTTGGGGAGGGGGTATGTGCAGAGAACTAGCCAGTGACTCAGTACTCTGGTGTAGGTACCACACAGAAACTTTTAAAAGAGGAGCTATAACGTGACTGGGCAAGGACCCTGCACAGAGTTGATCTCGTCTTCCAGCAAAGAGACCAGATTGAAAGCACCGCTCATTCCCACTGAATCCAGCTGGGCAGGGAGAACATAAGGTTGTGCAATGAAGGATTTTGCTGGGCCCTGACCAGCTCCACTAGCAAGCCAGGAGCTGCACAGAATGCAGAGTTCTACACTGCATCTCCTGCGAAGGCTGTGGGTTGGGAGTTAGAAAGGCAAGAGTTGAGCACTTGAGATTATTTGCAGCCAAGCAGACCCGCTCCCTTTCCCTTTGCCCCACAGAGTAAAAACTTCTAGGAAGGGAAAGCCATGGTCCTCCTCCTATAGAACAGAGGCCTCCTGCTGGGTTCATATCCACGGGGGGAAAAGAAAGAGAGATGCCAAGGAAGGGGCTTTCTGAAATTTTCTCAGCTGTGACAAACCATGCTGGTTCCCCAGGCCCTATTCTTACCTTTAGGCCTTGTGCTGATGAAAAGCCAGGAAAGCAAAGAAGCAAGACCATCCTGGACACAGCCAAAGTTGAAGGAGACAGCCATAGGCAGCACATCACTTGCAGCCTTAAGCAGTCTGCTTAGATCTAGATGGGAATAGCATATGACATTTCTAGAGTTGAATCAGAAGGAGAGGCCAGCATGCAGCTCTGGACTCTGTTAAAATGAATTCCACCTTGTTCTTTTTCATTGTTTGACTTCTTTTAAATTTCAAATCTCATATTCTACTCTCCCCTTGTTCTACTCCATTTTGCTTTCTTCTTCCTTTTCTTAATTTCAGTTTAAATTTTTTTCTCTTTCTTCAACTTGTTTCTGTTCCTTACCCTTCTTATTTCCCCACTCTCAACCCTCTCCAAATCACTTTTCTTTCCTTTGCTCATCTCATATTATTTTTTTCTGTCTTACAATATTCTTATTTTCTTTCTACCTTTGTTGATCTTTGCTCATTTGTCATTGATATTGCTGTGGCTGTTGTTTTTCCTCATTTTCCTATTTTTCACAACTATCTATATTATATCAAACCTCATATTTTACTCTTCCCCTTTATTGCTACATTTTTGCTTTCTTTTTTCCCTTTCTTAGTTACATTCTTGATTTTATTTTTTCTGTTTCTTCACCTTGTTTCTATTCCCTACTCTTATTTTTCTCCTTCATCTAGCCTCTTAAAATATTTTTTTCTTTTCTTTATCATCTCATATTCTTTTTTACTTTTCTCATAATATTCTTGCTTTTTCCACCTTCATTAATCTCTACTTATTAGTCACTGATATTGCTGTCGTTGTGAGGGGTATTTTTGCTGGTGTGGGTTTTGACTTCTATTATTTGTTTTATTCTGTTGGCAGCTATACAACAACATCGGGGAACAAGAAGACCACTGAGTCCCACAGGACCCCCTATCACAGAAGTCCATTCCATGAAGACACGGTGTCAAAACAGATCAATGTAATATGTAGAAACAAACAAAAATAGTCTCTTAAAATAGGGAGACAGATAAAAAAAACTCCCATTCAAAGGAAAGGGAGAATCCCAGAAAAAGAGATAAATGAAATTGAGGCAAACAATTTATCAGACACAGAGGTCAAAGTAATGGTGATAAGGATGCTCAAGGAAATTAATAAGAACTACCAGGAAATTTATGGGATTTACAAGGAGTTTAGTGAGAACTACATCAATGTGAAAAGGGCATAGAAACTATGAATAAAACCAGGTTAAAGTGGAGAATACAATATCTGAAATGAAAAATACACTAGAAGGAATTAAAAGCAGGCTACATAGAGTATCAAATCAATGATTTGAGAGACTAAGTAGAAAAAAAATACACCCAAAGCAACAAAATGAAAAAAAAAAAGAATCAGAGTAAAGGAGTTTTGGGATGATATGCAATGTAGCAAGATTTGCATCATAGGGATACCAGAAGGAGAAGAAAAGAAACAATGTACAGAAAACCTGTTCTTTGTGTCACAATCCAATATTATCATTTATTTTATTACTCTAATTGTTCTAGCTTTGGCCATTGGGAGTTCTTTTAAATTGACTACCGTGTTCTTTTTCTTAAATACTTTCTTACATTCTGAAAATACAAGATGCTACAGAAACATCTTGTATTTTTCTTGTTCCAGCTCTAAAGTCAGTGACTCCACTAAATATTCCTGGTTCTTTTTATTGAAAAATAGTATTTAAAAACCAAGGTCTGTTTGCTAGGTATGCTCATTGTGACTTGGGTGTCACTGCTTCTAAGTCTCTCAGAGGACAGAGCTAGGAAATATTTGTAGATATGCTAACCCAGGTACAGAAACACATCTACATTAGTTATTTATCTATTTGTGTGTGTATTAAAATAAACATGGATTCATATTGAGATTTCACAGTCTAATACAACACAACATAGTTTTTCTGGCATTTCTACTTTGGGTTTTTTTGTAAATTTCTTTTTCTGATAGTGTGAAACCTAGTTATATTACCTATAGTTTATTTACTCACTGTTCACACATAGTACACATGTAGTTCATCATGGCTTACCCATTTCACTTCAAGAAACAAATTTACCAACTAAAGTCTAGTGATTTTTTAATTTTTTTGTCTTTCACCCAATACCATTGTTAAAAACAACATTCAACTGAGTAAATTTTAAAGAGCTTTTTGGCTTTATTCAGTGTTCATGAATCAGGCAGCCATCCAATCTAGCAGAGAGAAAGGAGTTCTGAGGAGATGTACAAAACAAAGGCTTTTACAGATAGAAGAAACTGGAAACAAGGTGGCTACACTAGCTAAAAACAGATTGGTTGCTGCAAGGTCACTTTAGTGGATGGCAGGGATCTATCACTAGTGCTGATCAGGTAATTCCTAACTGACTGTTTTAAGATTCTCTTTCTGGAAGAGCCAAAACTGTAATTAAGTCTTGGTTTGATGATGTAGGGTTTAGCATAAGTGTCTCCGTTTGGGACCCATTATCTTTTTTTAAACACTATCCAACTGAAGCACACTGTTTTACAACTTTCTTAGTTTGGTTCCTTTCTTCCCCACCACCTACAGAAAGGGCCTTGAGCCTTGTTTTAAGAGATTATTTTTCAGTAGTTCTTGGATGTGGATGTAGAATTTTATTTTAACCAGCATCCTAGTGATTCTCATGCAAGAATCTTGACACTTTTGATTTATTGACTTAGGATATGTTGAGAATCAACTAAGCACATTCCTACCTTTCAATCCTGCTTCATCAAAATGAGTTCAAGAAAACAAAGTTAAAAATACTTCATTAAGCCAAGATAGAAAAGAGCATTATGTGTGCTCCTTGGATATTTAACCTTTCTTCTCATATTTACTTTCTGGGCACTTCTACAATGAGTTTCACTTAGGTGAATTCTAAGCAAGAAGGATCTCAAATAAAACAGTTTTTAGTTCCTTTTAAGTCTTATCTAGGAACAGAAAATAGGAAGTCATTTTCAGGAAACTGGGAAATCAGAAACAATTAGACTTACAACAGCAGCAAGCTGAAGTAAACCTCCTTTGCAACCTTGAGTTCATTCTTTATTATGATGAGTACCTTGACATTTCATTGCTTTGGCATTTTATTTCTCCAGCATAATAAGACATGGCAGTTCTTGCCTTAGGGCAGGCAATACTTATAATAAAACTCTTTGCCTTGATTTGTAAGTTCCCAAATCTTTACTAATGCTAATTTCCACTGTAGACTTAAATTTGTGACAGTTCAATTATTATCATTTTAGAGACAGCAAAAGAGAAACATACATCAAATGAGAGCTCAGTATTCAAATCACTAAACTAATGATCCTGGTTAATGATATCAATTGCATAAGATGAAAAATTTCTGTTGGTATTATCTCTTTAGTTTATTGGTCATTTTTAGAGTCATTCATTTGCAGAGATTTTGAAGAACATTATAATTCTTTTCTCATAATAACATGAAGTAAGTTAAAATATGACATATGGTAAATGTTCTGACTTTAAGATTCATTTTACTGTGCAAGCATCTATTCCAAGATAATGTTTCTTACTTTGAGGTATGAAAAGGGGGGCCATTTTGTGAGATAACAGCCAGCAGTTGGCTGTATAGAGCTGTTAGCATTTCAGTATGAGGAATACTCTACATCTCAATAATATAATGATGTTATTAAATAGAAAGAATGGTTTACAGAGAAAATAGCCAACCCAATTCAAGAGCTTTACTGTTCAACTGGTAATCATCAACAGGGAGGTTCTCTATGATTTCACATCCGGTAGTCCATTAAAATTCATAATTCAGACTGTCAAAGGAAATTCATTTAGAGGTTAGCTTATTGGATTTGGAGGGGTGTTTTACAGAAAAATTAAAATTCTATGTGCCTTAGAAATTATGTAATGCATTTCTCATTATTCTTTTGCCTGATTTCATGCCCCCTTATTGCCTTTTCTAATATAGAAGCTAGGTTATTGCAATCCAGTGGTTACTCCCAACAAACATCATTATTGTGTGGCTTGCTCTGACTTTTCTCCTTCCTTCCCCTATAAGGCCCTAGGCACTCAGTCACTCATTGGTAATAAACTGTCATTCTATTCTGAAACCAAGTGAGCTGCTTCCAACAATTTCTCAGCAATCTGTGAAAATAAAAGAGGAAATGAAAATTCAAAATACATTCAATCTTACAGCTGGCACAGCTGTGCTCTGAATCTGATCAGTAGATATATTTACTTTAGAAGTTTGTGAACCAGTGGAAAATAAGGACTTTGCAAATATCAAACTATTATGTGCTTTCATTCCTATGACTTTTAATACCTGACAATTGGCCAATTAACAAAGAATCTGTATGTATTTTACATGATTCATTTAGCATAACTCAACACCCTTCCATCTTGGGAGACTACAAATACATGACTGTATTATCTGCAGCTCATAGAGACATTGCTATATGGAGGTGTCTGGTTTACATATTTAAATGTTGTTAAAGCAAAAGCCCTTTGTTTGGTTGTATATAAATGGAATTAAAAACATAATTTCTTCATCCTGAACAATGTTCTCCACAGAGTACAGATATTAAGCATTTTAAGGCATATTGAGAGCAACATTTTGTCTTCAAGGGATCTATAAACAATACCGATCACATTCACCCCTGCCAGCTGTTGTCATAGTCTGATGGTGGATGTATCAACAAGGGAGCAAATACCTAATTGACTACGCCTTGTTAATGCAATACAAAGTGGCTTTGCTCATTTATACTCTGACTATGATAATAATCAAAGGAGAAGTGAATGTAAGTGAAACATTAAAAAATTAAAATGGCTCTCTAAGTTATCAAATAGTGAGAGAGCTTTTGTTCAATACTAAACTATTTTTAAAACTGCCACCCAACTTAATTATTAATATTAATCCTTCCATTATTATACTGTAAAACTTTTAAGAATTTAGATTTTGAGGTAAAGCAATGTGGAAATGTGGACCTAGAGCATTAACTCTGGGAATTTCCATCCAATGGCATGTTCATTAATTCCTATATTTTCTATAGCAAAGGATATTAAAAGAAAAGGCAGAAGTGTTTCTATACTCACTTAAAGAAAAAGGAATCATAATAGCTAACTCAGCAATAAAGCCATAGCAATGAAAAAGGCAATTCATACCTAGGTCAAAGTATTTTTATAGTTTCCAATACAAACAAAGTGAAGGTAAAAGGGAATGAGGGAATGAGGGAGAAGGAGGCCTATATAGCAGCTCGAGACAGGGAAGAAATAAAAAACTTGACATCACTAGAATGTATAAAAGAAGTCTTTACTGCATGTCATTGAAGCCTTAAGAGGATACCGGTATGTGTCCTAATGAAGCACTATCCTGACTGAGAAACAAAGAAGGTACAATAATTTTATGTGCCTACTATATATCAGGTCCTGCATTTGGTGGTTTACATATGTATGATCTCCTTTAATATTGACAAGACTACTATGGAGATGAGGAAATGCATGTTTAAAGAGGTGATTTATCTTACCCAGTCTTGCCACTTATTATCTATGTACAATATCATTAAACTTCTGACCCAACTGTATTAACTCAGCTATACTTCTTTAGCCACAATTAAGAAAATTACTGAACATTGAAAGTTAAAGATGGCTAGAAAACTGTCCTTGAACTCTGAATATAATCTTAGCTCTGTGATTCCTGAAACTCCTAGTGCAGTATCAAAAAAGCCTTCTATATTCACAGCTTCTCTGAATGCATCTTTCATTTTCTTATCTCCTCTGAAACTTGGCAGTTTCCTGAAAACAATTTTTCTTCTTCTGCTATCATCCTAAATGAGCACTGCTTTGTTTTCCTGTCATAATTCATAAACTGCTGAGATTGGTATCCTTCTTGCTGCCCAATGTTGCTTACAGATTTTACTCACCCTTCCTCATGCTAAAAACCCTATTCCTGTTAAATCACATGGTCATTGTAGCTCAAATTTTTCATACCAGCATTAACTAGGAAAAATTCAAATCTAGCTGATCAATCTCTTTCCCAGCAGAAAAGCATCAAACAACCATGTAGATTAGTATATATAACCCTATATGTGTGATCATGCAAATCAAATGAATGCTTAACAAACTCCAGACATTTTTTTAATCCTCACCCCAGGATATGCTTTTTATTGCTGAGAGAGAGAGAGAGAGAGAACGAGAGAGAGAGAGAGAGAGAGACATTTATTGCCTCTTGTACTATCCCCAACCTGGAATTGAACCCAAAACCTTTTGGTGTATGGGACAAAACTTCATCTAGCTGAGCCACCTGACCAGGACAAAATCACAGCAGTTTTTACAAATGTCTCTTAAATTTTGCTTTCTTACTCTCTGAAACCACTTTTTGATACCTTGTTTATTCTTCTTAAATATTGAAACTATCCATCATTACTCTATGTCTCATACTTCATAGAAACAATAGAACCTATTGGATAGAAATTGCCTGATAATCAAGACAGAAAAAAACATAGCAGTATATTCTTCTACCTTTGCCTTTTCTCTCCAATAAGGAAGAAGAAGGAATTCTAATGTGTATATTACCCTCAAACCACAGTTTCCATAAGACAATGAATGAGTCAAACATAATCCATAGATCAGTTTAAAGCCTCAAGGGAGGAAATTATCCCTTGAAGACAAGAAACAGAGAGTTGGCTCAGAAGTGGCAGATTTCAAATAGTACGAGCACAAAATACTCTGGATGATAAGTTCTTGACAAGAAGTATAAAAACTGTATCTCCTATTGGAAACTAGGTGTGATAAATAGGGTTAGTCTCAGTTCATTTCAAAGGATAACAAATAGAGGTAGATGAAGAATCACATGCATAAGCCATATTTGCAAGAAGTCATCTGCCTCTATGGTAATAGAGAAGGAAAAATTCTTTAGATGTAAAGGCTGAATAGTTATAGTCGCCTCAACTTCAAGAAACCTACAAATAGATGGTCCAGGAAAAGCCAACTCACTCAGTGATGAATAATATAGGAAGTAACTGTCACGGCATTTATACAAAAATGTAAAAACAATATATATTGAACAACAATAAAATAATTAAAATTTGTTTCCACAACCCCCAAAACAAAACAAAAGAATATATAGCATAACAACAGAATTTAGCAACATAATTTGTTAAAGTATAATTTGTATATTATATAACAAAAGAACATTCACCAAAATATGGTTCAATAGAACAAAATACTTAAAAAGTAATGCATTAATCAATTTTATAAAGGAAGATAATAGTAAAGAAAAACACAGTTGGGAAAGAAATGATGAGAAAATAGAAGCAATAAAGTGTGAGGTGGAAGCACTAAAAGAATAAACAGGTGAATAATAATATCAGAAACAAAAGCAAAACTGATGCAGTAACAAAATAGAAGAAATATGTGAAACAGGGATAGAAACATAGAATAGAAATTAGAAAGTAAATAATGGTCAGGGTAATAATAAAGCAAATAAAGAGATATAAATGGAAAAATCCAATAAATATTAAATGAAAAGAGTGATATTTACTGAAACAGCACGAAAGATTAAAAAAAAAGAGAGTTTTAAAAGGATGGGTGAGATAATGAGAGTTTTATATCCCAGGCAAAGGAGAGTGAATACACATGTAACAGAATACCTGAGGAAGAAAACTGAAACAATGGAATGGAACAAATATTTGCACATATAATTAAATAAAATTCTACTGAAAAAAATAAAATTTACATATAGAAAGAACTGTATAAAGGACAGAGTGTGCAAAAAATTGAGTAAGAATGGTCATGCTGGGATATGTGCAGTAATGTTAAGGGTTGTTAAAAATAGAGAAAGAATTCTTAGAGCAGCCATACAAAAAGATTAAGTCATGCATAAGGATAAAAGAATTAATCTGGCCTCAGATTTCACCACAGAAAAAAACTACACTAAAAGACAGTGAAGCAACATTTACAAGGTATTCAAGGAAAGAAAATGTGAGTTAATGATTTATATCCAGTCATGTGTGAAGACTATGGACAAATCATTTTAAATTGGTAAGATTTCAGAGATTATTGTTTCTGTGAGCCTTTCTGAGAAAACCATAAGAAGACCATTTTGAAGCAAAAAGTGATGAAAGAGAATATTAAATTAGATGATTTACAATGAACTCTGAATGCATTTAACTGTATAATTAAGACCAAAAAAGTGGGAATAGAGTGACAGAAAATATTATAAATGGTATATGCCTTAAAATGCCTAAAAATCATATAATTAATGCAAATTAGAAGAAAAAGGAAAGAACATGTAAGTAGAGTAAGTCCAGTGCTTACCTCATTTGTAATACATGGGGATAAAAGAAACCATTTGAATATGATGATGCATAGTAATACTTGAGGAAAGTAAATAGTTCTATGTTTATACAAAAGAAAATACTGAGAATAAGTATATGATTTAATCATTTTATTATATAACGAGAACAAAGGTTTTAAATATCTGAAAAGTAAACAGACTTACATCATTAATTTAAAGAGAACTTCAAGATTGTATCACAAAGCAAATCCCAAATTTATGTTGGATACACAAGAGATATAGCCAAGACAAAGTGATACATAGAAGTGACAAGTAAAATATATATAAACAGTAAATACAAAGAATAAGCCAAAGGTAAAATTTTTAATTTAAAACAAAGTGAAATTGAGCCTAAAATCATTAAAAGGGACAGAGATTAACATTTAAAGTAATAAAGGATACAATGTACATGTATGCTAAAATAGAGCTGTATATCTCACCCTGATTTGTAAAGCTAAGTGAATTGAGTGCTGGACTGTTAACCAAAGGGTTGCCAGTTCGATTCCCAGTCAGGATATATGCCTGGGATGCAGGCTAGTTCCCCAGTTGGGGTCACTCGAAAGCAACTGCACATTGATGTTTCTCTCACTCTCTTTCTCCCTCCTTCTCTCTAAAAGTAAGTAAATAAAATCTTAAAAAAATAAAATAGAGCTGTGTATCTATCACCTTAATAGTGGGATGTGTATCTATCACCTTAAAAGTTATCACCAAGTAACTTAATAAAAACATTCATAGAGGGGAAATCATAGGAAATAAAAGGAGAAATGATACTAGAATAATAATTCTTCTCTCAGTTTATGCCAAATCAAGTAAACAAAAGTAAGTAAGAATTTGGGAAAACTAGAAAATATAATTAATAGGTAACTTTTCATATATAGTGAATGGTGTATTCTGAAGAAAAGAGAAGAGACATTGAAATAAAGAACAAACTGACAGTAACCAGAGAGGAAGGAGGAGAAGGATTAAAGGGATAATAGCAGAAGAGCCTTCAAGGAACACGCATAATGGACACATGGACAAAACCAAAAGGGGTAGGTCCAAGCATGGGAGGCTGGGATGGGTTGGGCAGGGGGTGTGGCAGGGTGGAAATGGAGACAACTGTATGTGAAAAACATTAAAAATAAAAGAAAAATTAATTAATTATTTAAAATAAAAAATAGAGAAGAAAATACTTTCCAAGACTCTACAGCATTAACTAATATGTATATAGTACAAAAAGTACTCTCTGATTATAATAAAATAAGTTGAGAACTTTATAATTTTTAAATCATGAAAACAGTGTTTCCTGCCTGTGAATAGAAAACAAATCCTCATAATATTTGAGGTTAAAGAGGAAATACAAAATTGATGAATGTCTTTAAAACATATCATTAAAGGATTATATATCAGTACCTTTGAGATATAGCTAAAGCAGAGCTCAAGGGGAAATTCATGATCTTAAATATATGTATCAATAATAAAGGAGAATAAAATTAAATGAATTAATAATCTGACTTAAAATTACAAATATAATAACAAAATATCCCAACTTTAAAATGATGATTTACTAAAGATAAATTGACTTAAATAAAGAAAATATATTAGAATCAATAAATAAATCTAAAAATATACCCTAGCTAAACTAATTAAGTATAAAAAAGAGGAAAATCACTAATAAAATATAAGAAGTATTAAGAAGAAAATAACCTCAGAATCAGTTAACTAAAAGAATGAGAGATTACTCTCCTCAAACCTACATAATTAAACTTGAAAGTCTGAATAAACAATGTAATATTCTAAGAAAATATAATTTACTGATTTATTGCCAGAAAAGATGAAAATCTGAACATATATCTTTAGATATAGTAAATGAAAAGCATGATCAAACTGCTATTCCTTCAAACAGCAATCACTTTCAGATGGTTTCACAGAATATTCTCCAAAACTTTGAAAGAATAAATAACTGTAAAACTGATAAAACTCCTCCAAAAAGGGAAAAGTGCCAAACTCTATTTATAAAGTGAGTTTAACACTAATATGAAGACTTGAGAAAAATTTCACAGAAAGAAAGCCTAAAAAATTATACATAAAATCCAAAATTCCTAAACAAGAATGATTTCAGCAAAGATGGCAAAATTCTCTCTTCCATAAAGTAAATAAGAAAATTAGTGAAAATTGTCAAATTATTTTTTTCAGAACTCTGGTAATTAACCAAATGCTTGCAGCAGTCTTAGAAGCATTTATTGAATATGAATGTATATATATGTATATGTACACACACACACACATATTTAGTTTTAGCAACACCAGTAAGCAATGTGGTAATTCACCTTGCTCTGTTCTTATTGGATTCTCTTCAGATCCAAGGTAGCCTTAAAACCAACAGCTTAAAGTCTTGGGCGAAACCAGCAGCCTAGCAACACATGGAGAGAGCAGAATGAGATTGGAACTGCTTCAACCTCCTCATTCTCAGGTAACTGCAATTATTTGATGTGTCTGGTGATTTTCTAGGACAGCCTACTTGCCAAGCTGTCTTTATTTCACGTGACTCAAAGCTCAGTCAGTGCAAACAAGCCTTTCTCTGTAAAACATTTAAAAAAAATACTGCTCAGTGTTTGACTTTATGGCTGCATAAAAAGTAAATAACAACTAAGTGCCTATCAGTAAATGAGTGGATAAAAAAACTATGGTACATTTACACAATGAAATACTACACAGCAGAAAGAAAGAAGGAGCTCCTACCTTTTGTGATAGCATGGATGGAACTGGAGGACATTATGCTAAATGAAGTGAGCCAGGCAATGAAAGACAAATACCATATGATCTCACCTACAAGTGGAACCTAATCAACAAAACAAACAAGCAAGCAAAATATAACCAGAGACATTAAAATTAAGAACAAACTGACAGTAACTAGAGGGGAGTGGGGGAAGGAGACAGTGAGGGAAAGAAGGAAAAGGGTGATCAAGGAACATATATAGAGAACACATGGACAAAGCCAAAGGGAGGTAGGATCAAGGGTGGGAAGTGAGGATGGCTAGAGTAGGGGGTATGGTGGGAGGAAAATGGAGACAACTGTACTTGAAAAACAATAAAAAATAGTTAAAAACAAAATAAAATACAAAAAGAAAATAATAATGCAGCCACAGAAAGAGTGTACAGAGACAAAGAGATAGAACAAATATTGAAAAAATAATTGTTGAACATTTCCAAAATATGAGGAATGATATTAATATACACATTCAAAACATTCCATAAATGCCAAGTGAGATAAAATAAAAGAGATCCATAGCTAAACACTTCATAATCAAATTTAAAAGCCAAGGAAAGGAGAACATTAAAAGCAGCAAGAGTGAAGTGACTCATCATGTGTAAGGAACACTCAATGAAATTAACAAATCATTTCTCATCAAAAAGCAAAGAAGCCAGAGAGTATTGGGATGATATTCAAAGGCTCAAAGAAAATTCTGTTAACCAGGAATTCTTTATCTGACAAAAATTATCTCTAAAAATGATGAGAAATTTAAGACATTGCTAGATGAGAGAGAGAGAGAATATTTATGGTTAACAGACCTGACACATAAGCAATATTAAAATGAGTGCCCAATGTAAATTCATAAAATGAAATGACATTAGATAATAATGCCAATCCACATAAATAAATAATGAGAATCAGTAAAGGCAAAAAAAAAAACAACAACCCAGGTATATATAAAGAGTATAACTGTATTTTGTTTATAACTCCTTTTTTCTTCTATATTATAAAAAAAAAATAAACCAAGTTAAGGAGAGCTCAATATATGAACATGTGGTTTTATGACAATAACAACACAAAGAAGATAAGATGGAAGATTCACACTTTCTGATTTCAAAAGTTCTTACTGTTCTATGGTAATCAAAACTGGTTTTGGCAAGAGGATAAATATAAAGACTAATAGAATAAAATTGAAAGTTGAAAAATAAATTATAGTCAATCTAATTTTAACAAGGCTGTCAACAAATTCAATGGGGAAAAGAATAGTCTTTTCAACAAATGGTATTGAGACAACTGGATAGCTGCAAGCTAAAGACATAAGTTTAATTCCTACCTCCCACAATAAACAAAACTTAACTCAAAATGGGTCAGAAACCTAAACATAAGATGTAAAACTATAAACATCTTTGAAGAAAACAGCATAAAATCTTTGTGACCTTAGATTAAGCAATGGATTCTCAGATATGACACCTATAGCACAAGAAACCAAAGAAATAAAAGTAAGCTGAACTGTATCAAGTTAAAAACATTTATGCTTGAAGGATACTATCATGATAGTGAAGGGACAACCTATAGAATGAGAGAAAATATTTGTAAGTTTTATATCTGATAAAGGTCTAGTATTCAGACTGTAGAAAAACCTGAACATGAAAGTATAAAAGGCCAAAAATAACCAAATTAAAAATGGGCAAAAGTTTTGAATAAATGTAAGAAATAGAAATAAGAAATAAACACATAAGGCCTGGTTGGGGTGGCTCAGTGGATTGGGCACTGACCTGCAAACCAAAGGGTTGCTGGTTTGATTCCCAGTCAGGGCACATGCCTGGGTTGCAGGCCAGGTCCCCAGTGGGGTGCATGCGAGACACAGCCGCACATTGATGTTTCTCTCCCTCTTTCTCGTCCTTCCTTTCTGTCTAAAAATAAATAAATAAATAAATAAATAAATAAATAAATAAATAATCTTAAAAGAAAAAAGTAAACATAAAAATGCTCAGTCTCAATAGTTATTACAGAAATGAAAATCAAAACAGCAATGAGGTATTACCTCATACCCACTTGGATGGCTATAAATAAAGACAGACAATTATAAGTGTTGTCAAGGATATGGAAAAATTGGAATCATCATATATGTTGCTTGTGAGACTATAAAATGGGACAGCTACTTTGGAAAATAATACAGCAGTCTCTCAAAATGTTTAAAAAAGGTTACCATATAATGCAACAATTCCATTTCCAGGTGGATAATGAAGGGAAAACTTATGTCCACACAAAAAACATGTACATGAAATTATAGGACAAATATTAATAAAAGCCCCAAATTGAAATCAACCCAAGTGTCCATCAATGATTAAATGCATAAACAAATGTGGTATATCTATACAATGTAATATTATTCATCAATGAAATGATTGAAATAAATACTACAGCACAGATAAACCTTGAACAGAAGCTGTACACAAAAGCCATATATTAAATGATTCTATTTAAATAATATATCCAAAATAAGCAAATGTATACAGGTAAAAAGTAGATTAGTAGTTTCCAGAGGTTAAGGTTGGGTGTTGAGAAGTAACTACTAATAGGTAAGAACTTTCCTTCTTTTCTTTTTAATTCATGTTGAGTTATCCCAACCCCCCCACCCCCAGCATTGCTCTTCCTTGCCCCTGATGTGATGCAATATTCTGGAATTAGTGGCCACATTTACACAGCTTGTTATTTTAATAAAAATCATTGAATTATATACTTTGAAAGGGTGCATATTATAGCATATAAATTACATCTTAATAAAAAAACATACTGAAACATCCTAAATAAAATATTAACAAGCAGAATCCAGAAGTACATTTTAAGAAACATGCACCCAAACCAATGGAATTTAGTGTAGAAATCAAGTATCTTTTTATTTAGAAATCTATTATAATAATTGATCATATTAATTGATTCAAGGAGAAATTATATGCTCATCTCTATAGATGCTAAAAAGGCATTTGATGAAATTCAATGACCAGTCTCAATTTTAAAAACTCAATAAAAATAAATCAATACTTCTTTAACAGGATTAACTATATTTATCTCAGCCCCAAATTCAATATCATGGGGAAACAAAGTCATTATTACTAAAATCAGCAAGAAGTCTAGAATGTCCACTATCTTCACTGTTATTTAACACTTTATTATAAAAAGTAAGGGGCACTCAAGTATAAAAATTTGAAAGAAGGGAAAAATGCTATAATTCTTTGCAGATGATATAATTGTGGAACTGGAAAATATCTGAGAATTGATTTAAAAATTTTAAGCAAACAAGAATTTATTAAGGCAGTAGAGTAAATGTTAACATGGGATATGTGTATGTGTGTATGTATGTGTATTTAAAATGTATGTTGCAAAAACCCATTCACAATAGCAAAAATATTACAAAATTACTAGAAATGAATTTATAAATATATAATACAAAATAACTAGAAATGTGCTTATAAATATATAATACATAAAGAAAGCATTTTACCCCCTCAACCATTTAAAAATTTACATTACATATCTAGGACGTATTTATCTTGTCAGTGGAAGTTTGTACTTTTGACCACCTTCACTCAATCCCCCTTATGCACAATCATGGGGGATTCTCTGCATGAGTTTGATTTTTTTTTAGACTTCACATAAAATTGAGACCATAAAGTATTTGTCTTTGTCTTCCTCATTTCACTATCTTAACCTTTTTAAGTGTACTTTTTAGTAGTGTTAGAGAAAACTGTTAAACACTAAAAAGAATACAAGAATACATGAATAGAGCTGCCATGTCCCTGTGTAGAAAGATTCATCATTACACACATATACATTCTCAAAAATTTGTAAATATAATGTGGTCCCAATAAAAATACTAACAGGTAATTATTTTAATTTGAAATTAGAGAAACTGATTCTAAAATTCATATGAAAAGTATACAAGCAATAACAAAAATAATTCTAAAGTGGAAGAGCAATATGATTATACTTTGATTCTGGCTCACTTACCAAACATATTCCTCATGTGATGAATTGCTTATACATGTCTTGTTGTTTCTCTTTAATATATGCCTACTGTCATATCACCCATATTTCAGTCAGTCCGAACTGTAAGCAGGAATTTTTTCTATGACAACCATGCAAAGATTCATATCAAGAAACATGTTTGAACATCTGTTAAAATGTCCTTGAATATTCCATGACAGGAAGGCTTTGTCTGCCCATAACAGAGAAAATCTCATAGAGTATTGTTTACTGCCACAGGCAAGTCTTATAAAGCTTTAGCTCTGACTCTATAAAGCTATTAATAAATCTTAGAATTAAAAGGCAATAGAGGGAAATGAAAGACAATTCTATTACTATCATGAACCAGGATCCTTTAAGCATCATTTGATCTTCTACTTTGGGAAATACTCCAGTATGATTTGTCATACAATATCACCTACTTACTGAACAAAAGGGATCCACGAAATCAGATGCAGAAATCTTGAGTATTTCAGAGGATATATACCCATGTTTGTGAGGTCTTTTTCTATTTATGGGTTAGACTTCAGGAATTTTTCACAATTAGTCCTGTGAAAAATGTAGTCAATTCTCTATCTTAATGGACATAAATACACACCACATTCATACTGATTGTTATGTTAGCTACAAAAAAAAGAATAGAATTTCATTCCAATGAACAAAGGGAATTATATGTGTAAGGTGATAGATAGTCTAAAGGGAGGTTCCTGTGAATTTACTTACATATATATATATATATATATATATATATATATATA
>PVIA01015111.1:0-24037 GCA_004024845.1 Tonatia bakeri
GGCCTGGCCCTCGGTTCCGACCATCCCTCCCTCGCCCTCCCACTTCTTTATATTCTCCTTCGTTCTTCTCCCTCCGTTCCAGCACTTGCAGATCACAGCCCTGCCCTGCAGGAAGCCACCCAAGGGCTGGCCTGTCTAATCAGGGGGACAGCCACAGACGGAGGTAAATTGCCACTGGGGTCTGCTCCAGCTGCGGTCTGCTCCAGGGAGGGGCGGACTTTCTGCGGGATTCAGGAAGTCTCTGCCACAAGCAGCTGGGAGCTGGCGGGATGGAAAGGAGTGTGGCAGGTGGGGTGCGTGGGGAGGGTCATCTGCGTAGACAGGACGGTGCGTGATCACACAACACAGAGTAGGAAAGGCAGGGCTGCGTTCATTTCACTGTCTGTAGTCTTTTCTGTTCAGATACAGTTTGCACAGAGTGAATCAACAAATATTTCTGGCCATTATTTCTTCAAGAGCTTTTCTGTTCTCCCTGACCCCCTTTTGCCTAGAGCTCCAGCTGCACATATGTTAGGGTTCTTGGTTTTGTCCCAAAGATGACCGGGACTCTGCTACTTTTTTTCCAGTCTGCTCCCCTCAGTTTAGACAGTTGCTATTGCTGTGTTTACAGGCTTGCTGTTATTTTCTTCTATGGCTTTTCTCTTAAGCCTACCCAGTGAGTTTTTCATTTTGGATACTGAATTTTTCATCTCTGAAAGTCCAGTTTGATACTTTTTTATAGTTTTTAAAATATATTTTATTGATTATGCTATTATACTTGTCCCATTTTTTCTCCCCTTTATCCCCCTCCGACCTGCACCCCGACTCCCACCAGCGTTCCTGTGCCCCCTTAGTTCATGCCCCTTAGTTCATGTCCCTGGGTTGTACATACGTGTAAGTTCTTCGGCTTCTCCGTTTCCCATACTATTCTTAACCACTGCCCCCCCCCGTCTATTTTGTACCTACCATTTATGCTACTTATTCCCTGTACTTCTCCCCCATTTGCCCCTCCCCCTCCCTGCTGATAACCCTCCATGTGATCTCCATTTCTGTGATTCTGTTCCTGTTCTAGTTGCTTGCTTAGTTCATTTTTGTTTTTGTTTTTATTTTTTTTTAGGTTTAGTTGTTGATAGTTGTGAGTTTGTTGTCATTTTACTGTTCATAGTTTTGATCTTCTTTTTCTTAGATAAGTCCTTTTAACATTTCATATAATAAGGGAAGGGCTTGGTGATGATGAACTCCTTGAACTTGACCTTATCTGGGAAGCACTTTATCTGCTCTTCCATTCTAAAGGATAGCTGTGTCGACACCCTTCAAGGCCAGGCAGGTTCATGGTATTCGGCAGATGGAAAAATATTCACAGAGCCGTTGAGATGTCTGACATGCCTTTACTCACAGATGGGGAAAGTGAGACTCGGGGAGGTGACACAATGCAAGGGTGATTGCACAAGGCCGCATTCTTTAAACCTAATGTATTGCTCTGAGGTTGTAGGAAAAACAAATGGTTTTGCTTAGGCTCTGACTTTCAATTGGCTGTCAAGACCAAGTGCTATAATCAGTCATTACTACTCATGTTAGCACAGCAGACACCCAGCTCATCACAGGTGTACTGCAGACCCCCATTTCCCATATGGCTTCCTGAAGACCCCAGCCAGTTTCAGACCTCATCAAATAGGAGACACTCGGGATTTCAGTGCCATGTTCCTCCTTCCTCCGTTCCCATCCACCCTGGGTCGGGCCCCTGGTGTAAGTGCTCTTCCAGCCCAGGTAGGTGCACCAGCATCTATTGAGCTCCTATATGGTGCGCTGCAACGGGCTGGAGGTGGGAAGAGCAAGGAATGGCACATGTAGCTCCCAGAACAGCCCTTGACAATTCCATTCGGATTGAGACTGGGCCCACCGCATCAACCCTTCAGTGGGCCCCACAGCCCGGAGGAGTCAAGTCAGTCACGTCTATGGGCTCTGCTCCTGCAGCCAGTCTCTCTCGGCTCCCTGTCCCCTTTTCCTCCCCCCGCCCCCCGCTGAGATTTCATGGAATCTGTTAACTGTCCTGCTTGCCCCCATTCAATTGCTAAAGAGGTCAGTGTTCTAAGGTCTGTGATTCAGGGCCTGAGCCCTCAGCTTACTTCCGCTCCATGGTTCTTTCCTCTCTTGCAGACTTACCTCCTTCCAAAATGGCATCTTCCTTTCATCAGGTTTTCTTAGCTGTTAGCTTCTGTGCTTCGATCTATTGTGTGTCCCCGTCCAGCCTCCCCAGCAAAGGATCCCTGTGCCCATCCTCCACAAAGGACTTCCGTTCTTCCACAAAGGACTTCCCGTCCTCCACAAAGGACATCCCTGCCTCCCAGGTGTCTTCCAGCAACGCCAACTTCGCCTTCCGCCTGTACCAGCAGCTGGTTTCGAAGACCCCGAGCCAGAACATCTTCTTCTCCCCAGCGAGCATCTCTGCCTCCCTGGCCGTGCTCGCCCTGGGGGCCCACGCAGCCACCAAGACCCAGATCCTTCAGAGCATGGGATTCGACCTCACACACACGCCAGAGGCCACCATTCAGCAGGGCTTCCAGCAGGTGGTCCACTCACTCCGAGTCCCCAGCAGAGGCCTGGACTTGAGAATGGGGAATGTCCTCTTCATCAAAGAGGGGCTGCAGCTGCAGACAAATTTCTTGAACGATGTTAGGAGGCTGTATGAGTCCGAAGTCTTTTCTACAGATTTCTCCAACAGCTCTACAGCCCGGAAGAGGATCAACAGCTATGTGGAGAAGGAGACCAAAGGGAAGGTTGTAGACTTGATCCAAGACCTTGAACCTCACACAGCCATGGTCCTGGTGAACTACATTTTCTTTAAAGGTAAGGCTCTGAGAGGCTGACTCTGATTTTAATGTCTGTTCCTCCCCACCCCCAGTCAAATAAGGAAGCTAGACAGACCCTGGAGAGCAGGTTGGGACAGTGGGAAGGCCCAAGTTCTCACTGGCTGAGTGCTAACCAGCTTTGTAGCGAGCTGGTGCCTGACCACGTTTCCTCACATTCCCGTTGGCTATCTCACGTTCTCTCTCTTAGCTTCAGTTTATCAATTACAGTGGGGGCTCATTCAGTTTCATCTTTTACAGCCTGATTATGAGTCCCGAGGGGCTAACATGGGGCTCTGTGAGCAGCCCATGGGACACAAAACTTTTCTAGAAATCAGTTTGGGAAAAAGGACCTCATTTCTTGCCACCAGGAGCTGCCTCACGGCCCCCTGAAGGTTTTGAAAAGGGACACAGAGCTCTCTGACAACCCAGGTTAAGAACCAGACTGGTGGTTGCCAGAGGGAAGGGGTTGGGGGGCTGGGTGAAAAAGGTGAAGGGAGTGAGAAGTACAGATTGGTGGTCACAGAATAGTCAAGGGGATGCAAAGTACAGCACAGGGAATAGAGTCAATAATATTGTGATAACTGTGTATGGTGGTGCCAGGTGGGTACTGGAAATATTGGGGTCACTTTGTACACTGTATGATTGTGTCACCATTATGCTGTGCACCTGAAACCAACGCAGAATAATACTGAATGTAAACAGTAATTTAAAAATAAGAAAAGAAGCATATCCAAAGGTGAGAACACTTTCATAGATGTGGAGGTCCAGACAGCTCTTTGTTTGCTAAGTTTTAGGATCCAGTTAAGATCTAGGAATGCTTTGTGCATTTGGGTAATGGTGTAACTGTCCTGCACACCCCTGTGCATCTGTCAAGAGCTTCATGGTTTATAAAAACACTGTGTTGCCCTGAATGAGCTTAAGCTTCAAAGTTTAAAGGACAACGTCAGGGTTGAATTCCACCTTTGCCCTGATTTGCTTCGTGATTCTAAGCATGTTGCTTTAAAAGATCAACCATGTGTTGAGTGCCTGGTGTGAGCCAGGCTTCTGCTAACCAGGAGGATGATAAAGCCAGCTTCAAGGGGTTGTGCTTATGGGTGAAGCACCTGGACTCCCCAGACAGAGTTGCTGGGGACACACTGTGCCATCCCTCCCTCTCTCTGCTATCTCTCCTTCCTTCCCTCTCTCCCTCCTCTCACGCAGCCATCTACCCCTTTACCCATCCATTCTGCAAGGCTGGACGAGAGGGAAAAATAATAAATATGCATCAAGTTCCTACTAAGATTCCTGTATTTAATATATGCTGTTCCATTTAGCTTCATTTTACTGAAATATAATTCATAAACCATAAAATTCACCATTTTAAAGTATACAGTTCAGTGGGTTTTGGTTTTTAGTTATAGTCACTTGATTTCATATCCACGAGATTGTGTAAATACCTCTACTACATAATCCCAAAAGATTCTTATCATCTCAAACAAAAACTCACTCACCATTAGCAGTCACTCCTTGCTCCTGCTCTCTCCCCACCGACGAGCCGTCTACTCTCTGCCTCTGCAGACGTCCTGGACATCTCATAGAAACAGAATCACATGGCACATGCCAGTCTTTCTGTAAACATCACGTTCAATTCCTTGCACCAAGGAGCGTGATTGTGGGATCGTGTGGCAAGAAGAGGTTTGGTTCTGAAACCACCAAACTCTTCCACAGTGATGGTACAATTTTCATTCCCAGCAGCAATGAGTGAGAGTTTCTGTTACTCCACATCCTGGCCAGCGTTTGGTGTTCGTGTTCCAGACTTTTGTCATTTGAATAGGTGTGCTCTGGTATCTCATTTTAATTTGCATTTCCCCGATGACATGTCATGCAGAATATATTTTCAAATGTTTATTTGTCATCTGTATATCTTCTTTGGTGAGGTGTTTGTCAAGGCCTTTACAGTTTTTAAATCCAGTTGTTTGTTTGCTATTAAGTTTTAGGAATTCTTTGTACATTTTGGGTAACAGTTCTTTATTGGATGTATATTTTACGAATATTTTCTTGCTGTCTGTGGCTTGTTTTCTCATTCTCTTAACAATGTCTTCCCAGACCAGTTTTGAATTTAATGAAGTTCAGCTTATCAATTATTTCTTTCAGGTAGCATGCCCTTGGCACAATACCTAAACTGTTATTGCCATGCCTTGGGTCATCTAGGTTTTCTCCTACTTTATCTTGCAGGTGCTTTACAGTTTTGTGTTTTACATTTAGGTCTATGAGCCATTTCGAGTGAATTTTTGAGATGAGTACAAGGTTCGTGTCTGGACTCATTATTTGGAAGATGGGTGTCAGCTGTTCCAGCAGCATATGTTGAGAAGACTGTCTCTGCTCCTTTGTACTGTCCTTTGCTCCTTTGTCAAAGCTCAGGTGACTATATTTATCTAGGTCTACTTCTGGGCTCTCTGTTCTGTTCTAGTGACCTACTCATCTATTGTTTAATCAGCACCACACCCTCGGGATTACTGTAGCTTTACAGTAAATCTTGAAGTTGGTTACAGTCAGTCTTCCAACTTTGCCTGTCTCCTTCAATATTGTGTTGCCTATTCTGGGCCCTTTGCTACTCGATATGAGCTTTAGAACCAGTTTGCCATTTTGTACAGTATAACTTTCTAGGATTTTGATAGGGATTTCATTAAATCTATAAATCAAGTTGGGAAGAATTGACATCTTAATAATATCGGGCCTTTCTATCCATGAACATAGGTTATCTTCCCAATTCACTATTTGATTTTATTTATCAGAGTTTTGTAGTTTTCTTCTTATAGATCTTATACATATTTTGTTAGATTTATACCTAAGTATTTCATTTTGGGGAGATGCTAAATGGTACTGTTTTTAATTTCAAATTCCACTTGTTTATTGCTGGTATATTTAAGAGTGATTGACTTTTGTACAATATATTGATCTTGTATTCTGCAACCTTGCTATAGTCACTTATTAGTTCCAGAAATTCTTTTGTTTATTCTTTTGAATTTTCTACATAGACAATCATGTCACTGGCAAACAAAGACAGTTTTATTTCTTTCTTCACAATCTGTATACATTTTATTTCCTTTTCTTGTCTTGTTGCATTGGCTAGAACTCCCAGTACAGTGTTTAAAGGAAGTGGTAAGAAGGGACACTCTTGCATTGTACCTGACCATGGAGGGATGGGGAAGCTTAGAGTTTCTCACCATTAAACGCCACATTAGTTGTAAGTGTTTTTTGTAGAAATTCTTTATCAAGTTGAGGGAGTTTCCCTCTACTTCCAGTTTATTAAAAGGTTTTGTTGTAGTTTTATCATAAATGGGTGTTGGATTTTGTCAAGTGCTTTTTCTACATCTAAAATATGATTATGTAACTTTTCTTGCTTAGCTTATTTATGTGATGGATTATGTTAATTGATTTTCAAATGTTGAACCAGCCTTGCAAACCTGGAGTAAACCCCATTTGGTCGTGGTGTATAATTATTTTTATATGCAGCCAGATTTGATTTGTTAATATTTTGTTGAGGATTTTTGCATCAATGCTCATGAGAAATATTGGTCTGGAGTTTTCTGATAGTGTCTTTATCTGGCTTTGGTAATAGGGTGATGCAGGCCTCACAGAATGAGTTAGGAAGTATCCTCTCTGCTTCTTTCCCTCTGGACCTGGCGCTTATCACTGCCTGTTACTTTTTTATTTTTGAACGTTATTAAATATTGTAAGTTTCTTTAATAGGTGTAGGCCTGTCCACATTGTCTACTACTTCTTATGTGAGTTTTGATGAACTGTGTCTTTCAAGGAATTGGACCATTTCATCTAGGTTATCATCAGCTTTGTGGGCACAGAGTTGTTCATAGCATTTCTTTGTTTAACTTTTAATGTCCATAAGATCTATGTTGGTATTCCTTCTTTCATTTCTGACATTAGTAGATTGCTTTTTTCCTGTGTACAGTCCACACTTTGTTTCTTTTTTATGCTGAATATTGTTTTTTTTTTAACAAAAGCTGGATTTTAACGATAATATAATGTGGCAACTCTGAAAATCAGATTCCTTCCCTCTCCCAAAAGTTTGTTACTGCTTGTGGTGGTAGTTTTTTGGTGATTTTTCTGAACTAATTTTTAAAGTTACACTTTGTCCTACGTGCTAGGATTGGGCAGAGATTTCTGAAATGCCTGGGACCAATAAATCCCCCAGTCTTTGTCAAGGGCCTTTGTGTGCATCACGGGGTGTGCCATCAACACCCATCAAGGCAGTTTCTCGCTCTGACTCAGCATTCAGTTTCTGTTTGTGCAGACCTTCAAGGTCAGCCGGAGCTGAGAACCACAGCCTTCTCGTTCTTTTCAAATACGCATATACATTACACGTGCATGCAGCATCTAACAGCCCAGGGTATACTGGAACTTTCCAGAGTCTCTATGGACATCTTTCCCCTTAGCTTTTCCTTTTAAATGGTTTGATTAGTCTATTGTTTGTCCCATCTGTTATCCTCATCCATGCAACCCTGAAGCTAAAACACTGGCTTATAATTGTTCCTAACAAACACTCCCTGACCTGGGGGAGAAATGCTTTTAGCACTGAGTGAGCTCCAACCAGCCTTGTAAGTGGGATCTTCCAGGAAGCTATCAGATAGGTCAAATAGTTATAATTCTTTGGGAATGAGGTTTTGAAATTTCTTCAGATCTGTTCCTCTTCCTCTGGTATTGGTAATACAGTCTGCTGTTTTTCAGAGCTGCTGCTGAGCTAGAAAGTAGAGGGTGAGACTAACACAAAGTTAAAATGTCACAGAGTTGACTGTTTTCATTGAGATTCAGACACTTTTCTTGAATAGACTCATCCCAGGTGGCTGCAAGCCTTTGGTTAATTTCCAGAATTCTGAAAAAGCTGACTCTATTTCTGCCAGGGTTTTTTTCTTTTCTTTTCTTTTTTGCCTTTATGAAAGGGTAAATATGCAGAGGTCCTCACTCTGTCATCTTCACAGATGCCACTGCCACCCTCACCCCCAGCCTGTCCTGTTAAGCCTTTTGATTAATTGGTTGTTAGCTACCTCCTCAGGCAGCTGCAAAACTTATCAGTACCTGCAGCTATTTTTGACTAGTTTTCTCCAAGGGAGTAGCTTTTTGCCTCGGTTGAGCTCCCAATCAGATCACATACAGACAGCTTCGAAAGCGAGGTCTCCCAGGGAAGCACAAGATGGCTCAAACGAGGGCAATTCTTCAGGAATGAGGCTTTAAAAAGGTTCCAGCCCTGTTTTCATCCTTCAGGGCCCCTGGGTTGCTGAATTTCACTGCAAACACAGGCTCTTACTTTTCAAGGATGCCACAGAGCTAGGTGATGGGGGGGCCAGGGGTAGTGAAACTAGGGCAAGTGGAAATACCACAAGGCTGACTGTTCTTACCAAAATTTAGCTGTTTTTCTTTAATAAATTGTTTCCCACTTTGCTGAAAGCATTTGGTTCATTTCTAGAGTTCTGAAAAAGTTAATTTCAATCATTGTTGGCAGTTCTCTCATTTTCTTTTTATGGTATAGAGAATGTTCAGAGGTCCTTACTTTATCAGTTTGGCTGTCGTTACCTCACTAATTGCACTGTGACATAAAGACCTCTCTTCTCTCTTTGTGCTAGCCAGGTGGGCGAAGCCCTTTAACCCTATGTATACAAGTAAAAGATACCCATTCTTGGTGGGCAAGACCACTGTGAAGGTCCCCATGATGCACCAGATGGAGAAATTTGCTTTTGGGGTGGACCCAAAGCTGAACTGCTCTGTGCTACAGATGGACTACAGTGGAAATGCTACGGCCTTCTTTGTCCTCCCCGTCCAAGGAGGGATGAGGCAGCTGGAACAGTCTTTGTCATCCAGGACACTGAGGAGATGGAGCCACTCTCTCCAGAAGAGGTGGGCACCTGTGTCAGCTTGCTGGGGTCTGAGGCTGGTGATGGTGTACAGTCAAGGGTGAAAGACCATTTCTTCGCATTGTGGGCAATATCTAGGACAGAAAGGACAGGCTCGGGGACACCTGTAATTCAAGGAAGACAAAGGTCCATGCCCGGGGGGGCAGGTGAAGTGCTGAGAAGCCTGTGGACACAGAGGTCACTTTCAGCTGGGGTGGATGGAAGCCTTCGAGGAGGGGGTACCTTTAGCCACAGGTCTGGACAGAACACGGAGGTACAGGTAGGACATAGAGGTTTGGAAAGGGCAGACTTGGCAAAGGAAACAGCACTAGTACAGATGCAAAGGTGGGGACCAAAGGACACAGTAGAATGCTTCACCAGCTTATGCTCTCCTGAGACTGTGACAGGGTCTGGATAGAGGCAGAGGCCGCAGGTCAGGGCGGGGTGTCTGTACAGAGACCCAGCCCAGAGAGGGTGAGGATGGCCAAGCCAGTACAGCGCAGGGAAGAGAGAGCTGTCTGTTGTGCTGGATGTCACACAAGTCCATCGATGAAGTGTCCGTCCAACACTTTTGTGCTTACGTATCTGTATCTGTGACTCATTAAGTACGTGACCTTGGGGAAAGCACTAACACTGAGCTTTCCCCTCACTGCAATGGAGATAGCTTCAGGAGTGTGCCTGAAACAAGGCCTGGCCCAGAGCAAACGCTCAGTGAGTGCGGGCTGCTCACCCTTGGTTCAGGGAATCCATCACAGAGGAGGAACACGTGTGCCAAACTCCAGGGCTGTGCTGCCTAGCGTGACAGCCACCAGCCACATATGGTTATTTAAATTAAAATTAAATAAAATTTGCAGCATAATTCCTTGTTGGCACTAGCCACGTTTAAGTGGCTTGGTAACCATGTGCGGACTTCGCCTCTCTCAGAGATTGGCAGGGTTTGTCTCAAGAAGGGTTGGGAGGTGGCACTCTGGCCCAGGGGCGGTTGGCTGGCTCCTGTCACCATCCAGCACATCCAAACGGTCTCTGCCATAGGCTCCCCTGCTAAGTCCCCTTCTCTGCTCTGTCCCCTACTTCAGGAAGGGGCCTATTTTTCACCTCTTACCTCTCCAGGGCTGGACTTGCTCACCCAGTAGGCTTACTTCCAGAGCAAGCTGGGCTGGTTGCCTGGGATGTGTTGACCCTTACGCAGCATCCAGTGGGAGAAGAGTCTACTGAAATGCCAGCTGGAAACAGAGATGGGGCCCAGGGCCTGTGACCTCACCCCTTCCTCTCCCCTTCTCCACAGGTGGATAGAGGTGTTCATTCCAAAATTTTCCATTTCTACCTCCTATGACCTGGAAAACATTCTCCCGAAGATGGGCATCCGGGATGCTTTTGGCAAAAATGCTGATTTTTCTGGAATCACAAAGAGAGACTTCCTTCGAGTTTCCAAAGTGAGTTGTTCGCTGAGGATATTTGCATGAGAGCGCAAGCTGGAAGAGCCCGTGGAGACCGACCAATCACACGCTCTCATCTCACTGATAGGGAAACAGAGTCCCCAGGAGGTGAAGTGATGTCTCTGAGCCAGAAATGGGGCTGAATTGCACAGCTGCCAGGCCTGATGCTTTAGGGCCATCACACCCCTGAGGCACGGGCACCTTTTCTCCCTCGTCCAACAAGTGTTCCTGAGGTTCAGCTGCAGTTCTTGGAGGACCAGGCAGAGGCACTCATGACCCCAGATCTTGCCTCCCTGGAGCCCAGGTCCTCACACTGAGGTCATAATGTGGCTGCTCATGGGGCATTAGTCCAAAAACAGGAAAGAGAGAGCTGACTTCTCAAATGTAGGATAGTGGACCTAAAAATTTAGATTTCTGATTCTCTCGCAACAACTCATTGACCCAATTCCCACACAGTGAGTCCAAGCCTCTGCACAGTGGCTGTCGACTGGGGCCGGGCTGTGAGCACCCCTTCTAGACAGAGGGTAACCTCGGGGCTCCCTGTGGACCCCATGCCCTTACGAGAGGTCTTCTTGTCTCATTGGGGTTACCTGTCTTACCCCTGTCTGGATATGGGTTTCTGATCCCTGACTTAAAATTTACTGTGATAACAGATGATAATGGTCAGGGGTGGTCCTGGGCCACTGAAGGGGACCTTGGCCACTGGTGTCAGGGAAGGATGCAGGCAGATCCCACAGGCAGATGATGAGCACGGTGGGCCTTTTCCCACTGTGTGCTCATGCGCACATGTGGCAAAGAATGCCAGCTGGAAATGATCCCTGTCCAGGGATCTCAGGCGCCTGAAGCTTCGCCCCACGTGAACCCCAGGTGAAAAATCTCTTCTGTAGAAGAACGAGTAGGGATGGGATATTCAGTAACGCCCAACCTGTTTCTCCTGTGTGACAGCTGTGGCACTGGATCTGGTGTCCACACTTTGTATGACCTCCTTTCATTCATCAAATAACCCTGTGGGATACATGCGATTCTTCCTGACTTGAAAAGTGAAGCACGTGGCAATATCTGTTACAATGATAAGTGGCAGAGCTGGGACTCAAACCCAGGTCTCTCTGGGCTGTATGTGTAACCACTAAACTCCAACTGCCCAGGAGCAGCAACCAGAGCCACCACTGAACAAATCTCATGCCAGGCATGTTGTGGAATCTTGAGGCCGATGGAGGTGGGGGTTGGGTACCCCCATTCCCAGACAAAACACCGACTTTCCGTTTCTGAAAAGTGTTAATGTTGTTCTCCCCTTGGCAGGCCGCCCACAAGGCTGTGCTGAACGTCCGGGAGGAGGGCACCGAGGCCGCGGCGGCCACTGCCACCAAGCTCACGGTCCGGTCCGAGGATGGCGCCTCTCACTCCATCTGCTTCAATAGGTCCTTCCTGCTGCTGATTGTCAGCAAAGCCTCAGGGACAGTGCTCTTCCTGGGGAAAGTGGAGAATCCCACTAAGTCCTAGGTGGGACCAGGCACATGGACGAATGAGACGTTAACAACGCACAAGAGATGAACCACCTGCCCCTCTGTTCTGAGGCCCCCTGGCCCCAGCAGAGCTGCGTTTGCTGCCCAGATGCCACTTCTGAGGCTCAGTCACCAAAAGGCAGCGGAGATGCAGGTCACAAACCCAAGCCCACAAGCCCCAGGCTGCACTCTTTCCCACAAACCTTCCAGGTGATCAGCTTAGTGGGGCATTTCTGGGTTGGCGCATTTCCATTCCTTAGCGCCCCGGGAGGGGTCGCATGCAGGCCAGTCGCCTTTACTGCAGAATGACAGGGACAAACTTAATTAACCTAAAATGTGAATTGGGCCAGCGATGGTGCTCCCCCGTGCCTCCAGGGTCCTGATTTGAAAATGGTCTAATGGCTACCTCACAAAGGCCAGATTGTCATTATGTGACATTTTTGTGTGACATTTGTGTGACATTTTGTTGACAGAATTTGTCCATTCATTCGATAAACACGCACTGAGCACCTAACATGCCAGGAATGAATTAGACAGACCAGGTCCCCAGTTTTTGGATCTAGACGGGGCACTAGACCACCACTTCAATAAAACCAAAACTTCCAGCCAACGCGACTTCCAGGGTTATGGGAAATGCGGTGAAGGATGATCGGACAGGGGTGTGACAAGGTGCGAGGGGGTTTTCTGTGAGCCCCGAGGCCGAGGCAGGAACTCCAGGCTTGGAGAGCGGCTGCCGCGGCTGCCATGGTAGAGCCAAGGTCAGGCATGGCCGGCCGTGGGTCAAGGAGAAGATTCTGGGATGGTGGGAGGCGCCATTGGACCTGCAGAGTCTCTCAGACGCATGGGTGGTGAAAGTCTGTCTGGGTGCAGGTATTGGTTTTCTGTCCAGACCGGCCAAGTCTGGCTGCCTTCTGGGCTCTGACACTGTCATGGGCGCACGCAGCCCTCTGGGTGTGCAGCCTCCACCCTGCTGCTCTGCAGCGGCCATGGCCTGGCCCCTTCTGTCTGATTCCTCAAGCCGCGCATGGGGCAGCGGACCACAGGGTTCCAAGCAAAGGCTCCTGTGCCACCCTCCCCCCTTCACCCCCACCGAACGGGCCACCTTAGCTCCTTCCACATCATCTTTCATTATCAAGGGTGACTGACTCCGGCAGCCTCCAGCAGAGCCCCTACAGCCACCAGACCCAGAGACTCCTTTCCTGGGGGGCGGGCCCCTCGCGTTGGCTTCCCCGAGCTCTTTTACACAGAGAGGAAGAAGAGAGAAGGGAGTTATGCTAGAGAGCTGGAGAAGCCTCAGGGGGGTCTCCCCAATCCCCCTCACTCACGGACAGGAGACCAGAGACTCGGAGAGCAAGAACACCTCACCCAGGGCGGAGAGAGAGCCGGGTGGGGCCCGGATGTGGAGGCTGCGATGTCTCCTGGGTCACCACGCTCTGTGCCAGGGCTCTGCCCTCGGGCTCACGCTGCACATCAGTGTCTCTGTCGACAGAATCATATGATTCTTATGATTTTCATCCTTCATGGTCGCCAGATGGGAAGGCAGTGGGGGATGGGCCCAAAAGGCCAGGAGAATTAAGAAGTACAACCTGCCGGTTATTGAGTCACTGATCGTGAGGACGTGATGCACACACAGCACAGGCAATGAGGTCAGTACTAGCGTGACAACTCCGTGCGGTGCCAGGTGGGCACTAGACTTACTGGGGGGATCACTTCATAAGGTATGTAATTGTCTAATTGTAAATAAATGTCGTACCCCAAAACTATTGTATGCCCATCGTAATTAAAAAATAAAAATGAGTGAATAAATTCATCTCTGTGTTTGGTGGTAGAAAAACATCCACGTGCAGAAACCAGCCCTCCTTTCCCCTCAGGAGCACCCTGGGTAAGACCCAGCTCCCGGACCAGGGCACAGCCTCAGAGAAGAGTGGCCCACGGGTGACATAAAGGAGATGGCAGGGGCGAATAACTGGCTAAAGCCACTTCCGTCACTCACAGCGCTGAGTTCCTCCTCGTAGCCATCGGAAGACCCCAGGAGTCAGGGGTGCGTGAGGGCTGTCAGCTGTCCTCCCCACCACCCGGCTCCCAGGGCGTGTCACTCCCGGGGGCGTCACAGTGCCCTCCAGCCTGGGTGGCCTCCCGGGCCCATTCAGAGTTGCGCTGGCCTGGGGCACAAAAACGTCGTGAACTGTGTTCTCACTGAGGTCGCGCCTCTCCCTTCTTTCACGTAGGTGCCTCTGCTTTGCGTCCGTGTTGAAATGGGCCCGGGGTAAGTTTCGGTCCGGCCTGGTAAGATGCCAGACACAGAGACAGCTGCCTCTGAAAGATCTGCCCTTATTTCTCACGGTTCCCAAGAGGACAGCAGGGCCACACAAGGAAGCACCTTGGCTGGTTGGGGCAGGCGGACTAAGGGGAGGCGTGGGCAGGAGCCTTTACTACTGAGTGTTGGAGAGTACATAGGTGGGCAGGACCCCTTGGGGCATGAGGCAATAGAGGTTGGAGTTTGTGGTTGGGGGGTTTGTAATGGGATTTTCACAGTCCTGTGAAAATACACCAAAGGCGTAAATGTAAATAGTTTTGTCATTAGTTTGACCCACGATTTCAAGACGCCAAGTCTTCAATCACAGAATATCAAGAATGATTATCACAGAACTGCATGACCATTTCACTCACAACAGAAGTGACAGTATTCTGAAGGCAGATTCAGCTGTCTAACTAGAGCCAGGTGGCAAAACCCGCAAAGAGCATCTAAACAAACAAATAAACAAAGAACAGGCTCAGAGTGCGGAGTCCAGCATCCCGCGCATGGGCTATTCACACGGGGACAGGGTTGCCCGTACGACGTCTCTGTCCAACCCGTCACTTCATCACTGGAAAACCGTTTGACAATCGCCCCTTAGGCTCGTCCATTCTGATTCTCCAGCTAGAGTTCCAGGTCAGCTCTGTTTGATTCGAGCTGGCTGCAGCTCTGGGGCTCCTAGCAGCCGGGTCTGCAGTCTGGGCTTCCCATCAGAACCTTTTTTTCGGACGCTAATGAACCCCTGCAGTGTCTACTGCTTCCGTTCCCACAGTTGTTTCCTAACTGGCCCTGTGATGTAAATACTTACGAACAAGTCTGTCCTGTCCGTGGGGGAGTACTTTAAGTGCATCATAGACAGACCACCCAGGATGCCCCGGCGGGCAAGTGCCCAAGGAAAGAGTTGGCTGTTTGTATCAGCGCTTACAGAGTGAGCTCCAGAGAGGACAGGCCTGGGGACACTGCAGGAACAGCCTGCAGAAGCAGCATGGCAGGGGAGCTAAGCTCAGGGACTGGTAAGAGGGATTGTTCTGGAAATGTGGAGCCTCACAGTTGGACGGAGGAAGGTCTGAAGGGTGTGTATGTGTGCGTGTCACCTCCAGGCAGCTCCAGGCGACAGCAGGAGGGAAGGTGCTCAGAGAGGGGGCCCAGGGCCCTGAGTCCCGTGGAGTGGGGGAGGTTTGGAGAGGGTAACCAGGCCCTAGCGTCCCTCCTGCTAAAAAGGGCTTTCAGCTGATATTCTGTCCTAATGTCCCACGTACTGACAGGCGTCCAGAGAGGATGTTAGGGGCCTGGCATCCTGCCTGCTGCAGAGAGGTGGGCCTGGGTCCCGTGAAATGAGGTGATTGGCACATTAAGAAAAGACTGAGAGGCAGCAGGCACCCGGCTCAAGTCTCGATGTAGCAAAGGCCATTTGCCCAGGTAGCCACAGTGAGCTGGGCCACGTCACACACTTAGAGTCTTCGTGGAGGGCCAGGGCCGACTTCCTCCTGCCCCTGGCCATGGAGTTGAAGGTAAGATGAGTTAACATTCACAGTAAGGGCGCATTTTCACACCTGTTGACACTGGGCTGGATGCAAAGTCAAGGTGTGTGTGAACCAAGGTCCAAGATGTCCCCTCTAGGAAGGGCGCCCAGCACCCCCAAAGAAGTGCTGCTCCACCCTCTTTCCCACCACCGATGACATAATCTTATGTGTCAATTTGGCTGGGCTGTGGTGCCCACCTGTGTGGCCAAATATTATTCTGGAACTTTCTGTGAGGGTGCTTTTGGAAGAGGTTAACCTTTAAATTGGTAGGTAAAGTTGATGCTCCTCCATAGAGCAGGTGGGCCTCGTCCAGTCAGTTGAGGTCTTAACAGAACAAAGACCAACCTCCCACAACCAGAGGGACTTCTAGGAGCAGGCGGCCAGGTGGCCTCAGCACTTGACCTGCAACACCCCTCTTCCTGATGGTCATCTGTCATGATCACGAGAAAACCAGTTCCATAAATCTCTCTCCCTGTCCTCTCTCTGCTTGCCCTGGGCTGCACACTGCCCACGTGCAATCGTGTTTAATTCCCACCACAGCTCTAGAGGTGGGCTCAGCTGCAGCAGAGTCTGGGATAGAATCCGCAATGGGGGCCCCAGAGCGGTTTCTTCTTCCCCTACTCTGCACAGAGTCACTGCAAAGGACCAGGTAATATGTGTGCCAGCCAAGAATCAAATGGTTCCTCTCAGGTGAGAAAGAAACTCTGGCCAGAGACTTCAATTCTGCTGTGTATTCACACTACAAGGGTCTCTATAAAACACCCTGGAGGTTCTCAGTGCTGTTTTAGACCCAGGGGTCGGGTCTCCAATGTTGGTTGGCATAGCAGACCCCATCTGTGGCTAGCCCAAATGTCCTTGGCCTTCCCCTCTCCAGTACACACTGTCTGAGTCCCACCTGGAGCATCCACAGCTTCCAACCCGGGGCTTCCCCGTGCCCCACACCCGACAGGCCAGGGCCCCTCCAGCCCCCCTGTAGAATCAGACTCAGCCTCTGCGAACCCTTATGTTTTACAAGTGCCTCGAGACTGGGACCACTGTTTATTTTGCTTTATGGGTCTGATTAGCCATTCTTCTTAACAATGTTTTGTTTTTCATCATAAATAAGATACCTGTTTTTTTGTGTGTGAGAAATTAGGGGAATATAAGGGTTTACAGGAACAAAGTTAAAAGACACATGGATAAAAACTAGGGGGAGGGTGGTAATGGGGGGGAGATGGGAGGGGGGTGGGTGGGCTTGATTGGGAGTAAAGGGGAGAAAACTGTACTTGAACAATCATTAAAATAAAAAAAAAGAAATTAGGGGAATACAAAAATGTACAGAGAAGAACATAAAAGTCACCTGGATTCCATCACCTGAAGATTCACTTATAAAAAATACTCATTTAGTTCTAGGCTTTGCTCTAGATCGGGGTGCCCAACCCCCAGTGTCTTGCGGCACACCAGGAAAAGAGTTGTTTTGGGCCACACGTTAAATACATCGTGACACGAAATCACAAAAACGTCTCATCATGTTTAAGTAAATTTACAGCTTTGTGTTGGGCTGCATTCCCAGCCACCTTGGGCTGCGTGCGGCCCAGGGGCCACAGGTGGGACACTGCTGCTTTACCTCTTGGGTGACAGACACATGGATGGACAAGAGTCAGTGGTCCACGTTATGGGGCTTTCAGTGCGACCGGGGGAAGGTTTTGTTCTGTTTTCTGAATTTCCGTCCAGTCTGTTTTCTGTGGATGGACTGTGGCTGGTCAGAAGTATCAGAAAGTACCGAATGGTGTGGTGTGGAGGGAAGGGCTTTGGCGGGGGCCACGAGAAAGTCACTTCACTTGGCAGAGCCTCCATTTCCCATCTGTAAAGTCGGGACGACTGTGCCTTTCTCTGATTCTTTCTCCCCAGTTTTACTGAGAAGCGATCGACACCCATCGCTGCAGAAGTCAAAGGCATACAGCACAGTGGCCTGGGCGACTCCTGCTCTGGGACAGTGGCCGCAGCAGGGCTGGGTCACATCTCGCATTGTTATCGCCAGGGGGTCCTTCAGGAATGCTGTCTGCAACACGCAAAGCTCCCAAAGGATGGGCAGCAGCCGCACCACGACCCCTGCCGTCAGCACCGAGTCAGGAGCTGCTCAGACCCAGCCGGGGGCAGAGCCACAGCTCACCGAGTGCTGGGCAGGCGGGCAGGGCAGGCCCTTTGAAGACACAGGTCCCTTTCTGTTTGCTGTGCGTCGTCTGCACGCTGTTCCCGGAACTGACCTGACAAATATTGACTAGGCAGCTGCGGTCTTCAAAGTCGCTCTCCCGCGGCTCAGAGGCGATGCTGTGCTGAAGACCAGGGCCCGAGCCCAGGCTCCCTGCGGTGAGTACCTGTGGTGAGTACCCGAGTACGCCAGGACAAAGGCGGGCATGGCGGCCGCCTGTCTGTCTGTCTCTCTCTCTCTCCCTCTCTCTCCCCTACCCCCTCTCCAGCTTTGGCAGCAGGGACAGGAGAACTGAGTCCCCTGCAGGAAAAATGACATGACACAGTGCTTCTAGGGTTTACATTAGGAACTTCGGGTTGCAACTAACCTTATACGAAAAAAACTTTGTCTTCAAAAATTTGGGGAGAGGAGCTCCCAGTATTCCTGGCAGTCAGACTAGAAAACAGGACAACACAATCCAAAGCCAAATGACAACACCGCTGTAGCAAGGTCACTAGAACCTCTGCTACTGAGAAGGTCCGTCAGAGCCCCAGGCTGGACTTTGGATCATGCTCCCACCTCTGAACGGTTCCTCCAAATATAAGACCGGGACAATCATGCCTTGTCTTATGGTTTCTCATAAGGATTTAGCTAAATGATATGGAGCAAGTCTTTCTCAACAGGTGGCACATGGGCAGGACCATTTTTCATCACGCAAGTCTATTCGGCATTTCCAGAGCTTTCTCTCTGCCACCCAGCTCCAATCACATGCCCTCCTCCCATCGCCCCCTGCCTGTTAGAGCATCTCTGGCTGCGGGCCAGCACTACAACAGACCTCTCCCCCCACCACAAAATAAACACTAAATGGGAACATTACAGTCATTAATGGAGTCATTCATTTCCCTCTGGGATCTCTCTGGAAGAGGAAGAAACAAAGAAATGGGATAGAATTGCACCCAGCCTCCAGAGAAAGGGGGGAACATTGGCATTGCAAGCGCTCCCATGTGGGGGGCCTCACACACTGCAAGGCTTGTAACCCCCCCGCCCAAGGTAGGCATTATCATTTGCATTTTGAAATGGGGGCACGGCAGTTCGGGGTGGCAGAGCCTTGCTTCAAGCCCCAGCTCCCCACTCATAGGCCAGTCCTCTTCAGGAATGAGGTCCTCCAGCAAGCGTGGGAGTGCTTGGTGCGCAGTAGGTAGGGAACGGTAGTGAGCCCAGTGGCCCAAACGGAATAAGCCAGGAGTTTTGTTGTAGTCGTATGTCTCATGTTCCCCAGAGGCGGACCAGTTTTTAAACTGCTCTGCTTCTTCCCAATCCCCCCTTAAAAGAAAGTCCAAGGTGAACGGAAAGGGTCACTGAGCGAGCCCACAGCGAGCTGTGGCGGAGGCCGGGGGACGTGGCCTCGGGAAACCACCTGCGGTACTTTGACCAGTGCACGAGTTTCAACATAACTGACAGCGAGGTTTCAGTGGCCCCTCCTGACAGCTGGGACTTGGAGCCCTGGGCACCACAAACCTCCCACAGAGACTCAGTCTGTCCCTCACTTCCATGGTGTTTGTGACGGTCCAGAGGCCACTGGTCTGGGCAAAGGGTACTGATTCAGACACAAATGTTATCAGGACAGGCGGACACGGACACGGTGGGTGGTCAGCAGTGAACAGCCACCGCAGGATGGGACAGAGGGGTTGTCAGGCCTGAAGGGAGCAGGGGACCATACTCTCCTTACTGGGGACATCACGGTGCGGGAGCGTGAGTGGCAGTGTGGCAGTGCGAGCCCTGTGGGCTCGGGGGCCTCTGTGGAGACCCCGAGAGGGAAGGGGGCACCAGAGAGGGGCAGAGCGAGCAGGGACAGGCCTCGTCTGCACCGCGGCTTCACCTCGAGCTGAGCTGCACCCCGGCCCAAAGCAAGGGGCCTCCTGCTCTGCACCCCTCGACCCCTCAGGGTGGAGCAAAGGCCCTCCCGGCACATGCATAACTCAGAGCACAAGAGACACTGTTAGTTCGCTAGGGCTGCCGTTACAGCGCGCCACACACCAGGCGGCTTCCACAACAGAAGTCTATTATCTTCTGGTTCTGGAGGCCGTAGGTTCAAGGTCAAGGCATTGGCAGGGCTGCCCCTTCTGAGCGGGAGGGAGGACCCACTCCAGGCCTCACCCGAGCTCCTGGCGGTTCGCTGGGATCCTTGGCTTCCGTGGCTCGTGGACGTCTGCCTTCATCTCACGTGGCGTCTCCTGAGCGAGTGTCTGTCCTCATGTCCCCCTTTTATAGGGACGCCGATCCTATTGGGTCAGGGCCCATCTAATGCCCTCAGCTGAACTAATTCCATCCATAGTCACCCCATTTCCAAACGAGATCGCACTCTGAGATAAAGGGGACTCGGACTCTGGCATATGAACCTGGGGTGGGAGAGGTGCAGCTCGACCCGTACAGAAATCTGTCCCAACTCTCTGCTCCAGTTACAATGCAGTTTAAACCACCGCCTGTGACGAGAGACGCTGGCGATAACAAGTCCGATGGAGGCAGAGTTGACCTCTGGTCTCCACCCCTAGGCCCCATCCGTCTCTGGCTGCACCAACTCCCAGGAGTCACTCTCACCCACTGGGTCCCCGGGACTGACCATCAGGGCCACACCCCAGCTTCGGAAGACACCAGTGCAGAGGTCAGGCCCTCCTCCATGAGGGTCTGTCCTCGGAGCCACACACGTCACTGTCTCCCCTCCGACCAGAGAGGTTGTAGTTAATGGCCACACCTGGGTACATGGGAGGCCTGGCCCCACTCACCACCACAGGGCCCTGAACGCGCGCTCCGGAGTTTTTCGCATCATCCCGACTCTTAAAACTTAGTGTGTGACTGACGGAATGACTGGGAAGAAGCAAGATAAAAGAAAGGGAGGAGGGGAGGGCAGGACGGAGGAGGGGAGGGTGGGATGCATGGAAACGAGCCCACGGAAGCTGTTTTCACAGCCCAGAGGCCCTTTCCCAGCAGCATCTTACAGACCCGGTGATGTGTAAGCACGTACAGGGCCACTGCGTGGCCTGAAGCCCTCGGGGACGAGTCCCAGCCCGGCCTGCTGGCCCCCACACACCCTCTGCGGGGCCCCTGGGGACCCCGTGGGAGACGGTCTGCATGTGAGGCTTGTTATGTGAGCAGTGGGGAGCTGCACTGTCATTTAGGGTGATGTTCAACGTCTTGTTTCCAGAGGATGGGGCCAGTGTGGCTGTGGCTGCTGGGAGCAGGGATCCTGGCCTCTGTCCATGGAGCTACGAGGAGTCCAGGGCCGTCCCAAGCCCCCAGTGGCCCGCTCTCAGAGCCAGCGCCTGCCTACCACCGAGTCACACCCACCATCACCAGCTTCGCTTTGCGCGTGTACAGGCAGCTGGCGGCAGGAGCCCCGGGAAACGTCGTCTTCTCCCCAGTGAGCATCTCCACCGCCCTGGCCCTGCTCTCCCTTGGGGTCCCAGCTGACACTTCAGCTCAGATCCTGGAGGGCCTGGGCTTCAACCTCACGGAGACCCCGCAGGCCAGCATCCACCAGGGCTTCCAGAGCCTCCTCCACACCCTTGACCTGCCCAGCCCCAAACTGGAACTGAAAGTGGGCAGCTCCCTGTTCCTGGACAAGCGGCTGAAGCCTCAGCAGCGCTTTTTGGACAATGCCAGGGAGCTGTATGGAGCTCTGGCCTTTTCCGCGAACTTCACCGACTCTGCCGCAAGCAGCAGACACATCAGCGACTACGTGAGGAAGCAAACCTACGGCCAGGTGGTGGACAGCCTCCCGGAGCTCAACGAAGACACGCTCGTGGTCCTCTTGAACTACATCTTCTTCAAAGGTGCGTGCGGCCCCAGGCACAGTCGCCATCCCCTCCCTCACCCTCAGCCCTGCCCCAGAGAGGCCCTGTCTTCGGTCTCTCGGCTGTTTCCTGGGGCAGTCACCCCTTTATAGTTAAACAGTGTCGTTATACCACGGCCTTGTGACTGATCAATACTTGGTTTCAATACCCACTCTCACTTCTGTATTAATAGTTCAATTTTAGAAAAATACTTCATTTCTTACTATTATCTATTTCAAACAGACAGAAATATACAAAGAATAATCTAAAACAACCACACATGAATTCAGTTTCTTTTTAACGCACCCAGGTCCCCTTCCCTTCCTGCCATCCCTCCCCAGGGTCAGGCTCTGTCCGCGGGCCAGTGCGCCGCCTTCTCATCGGGGTGCACCCACCGTCAGCCCATTAAGTGTGCATACGGAATCACGCGCAGTACACTTGGTGTGCTCTGAAATTCCGCACAAGCCCTGTCACACCGTGTTATCGTCTGCACTGATGTCCCAGTGTCCTCGCCGCAGCTTGATTTATACAGACGGGTCGTTTTGAGTGTCGCATTGAACGGGTCACACTTTAGGGTTCATTTTTTTTTTTCACTTCAGTTGTTTCCTGAATTATATGCAAGTTCGTACTTTATTCAGTTTTTTTTGTGTGTTTTTTTGTTTTTGAGTTTTTGTCTTTTTTCCTATTCCAGGATCCCACCCAAGATCTACATTACACGTAGCCATCACGTCCGTTTAGGCTCCTTGGGCTGGGACAGTGTCTCAGACTTTCCTTGCTCTTAACGACCTTGACCCCTGGGAGGAGTGCTGGCCCAGTAGTCTGTACAAGACGCCTCCGCTGGGACTTGTCTGACGTTGCCCCGTGACTGAGGCTGGGGTGAGAGGGCTGGGGGGGGGGGTTGTTCATGAGTCACGCACCATTTCCCACCCTGAGCAGCTCACAGCCCCACGTGCACTGTAATGCAGTGAAAAGGCCATTACAGCTCCATAGGGAAGCAACGCTCTGCTTGAGGAGGGACGGGTGCCAAGGAACTCTTCCAGAGACACTGACCCAGACTTGGGTGGGGCGGGGGGTTGGCGGCTCCCCGAAGAGCAGGAGTCTAAGCAGGACCTGGGGGACCAGGCAATGCAGCTGTGGGAGAGGCAGAGGGGAGGCGGCCAGGCGGAACGACAGCAGGTGTCGAAGCCCAAGCTGGAGAGACGCCACCGCACTCTCAGGGGACAGAACAGGAGCGCCAGGAGCTGCAACCGTAGGTGCGCAGGAGTGGTGCGGAGAGCCCGAGACGGTACCTGTGTGGCCCCAGGATTACCGAACAGCTGGAGGAAGGGCAATAGCATCGTGGCCTCTGCTTTCAGAAAGATCAGGCTGGCTATAGTTTGGGAGATGGCTGCAGGGAGTAAGGGTTGGAGAGCAGAGACAGAGCAGCCTCGGATACAGTTGCAGCTCTAGAGACAGAATCAGCAGTACTTGGTCATGGGTTGGGTGAGGGCAGGAGGCACAGGCTGAAACAGACTCCCGCCCCATCACCAAGACCAGTGCTTTCAAGAGGCCAAGTAGGGATGGGTTGTGGTTGGAGATTATAAGTAGAGAAAGGATACCACACCCATGGACAAGACTGTGACCACCAAATCCTGCATTCCTAACTACGCCTTAGTGGGCTTTTGCATTGTATATTACATTTTATTAACTAAAATCTTTCTTTTTTTCTAGTTTGAATATTGGGGAGTTGGGAGGTAGAGGGTGGTCCTCCAACTCTGCGTTGAAGGTCACTGCTATGCAGAGGCAGCTGGGTGGAGACGGGCCGACCCAGTGTTTGCAAAGACCTGAGAGTGGAGCCCCAGTCGGGCCTCCACCCCCGCTGTGCCACGGAAGGCTCTGCAAGAGGAGTGTTTCCAGAAATTCGCAAAGACCCCACTTCTCGTCTCTGACATGGAGAGTGTGGCGCTTCTTTACTGTTAGTTTTGACAGAGCTATAAAGAGATAATGCCTCGCACACTGAAGGTGCTAGTGGAATAGAAGCAAATACTACCTTTTCACCTCTTGAAGGCTAAGGTGCTTGAAATGGGATAAAATCATTGGCCGTAAGAGCGCAGATTCTGTGGACTTTCTCTGGTGGCTGAACCGAACCTACATCTGGCCTCCCATTCTGTGTCTGTGCCACTTCTGTGCCCCAGACTCATAGACCCCAGAGGAAGGCACCGAGCAGTGCGGCTCGGAGCACGTCTGCCCAGAGTCGCTCTCGGGAGCGTGTTCTCACGGTTTTCTGGGTTTTGTGTCCTCAGCCAAGTGGAAGCATCCTTTCCATCGCTACCAGACCCAGAAGCAAGACGGCTTCTTCGTGAACCAGAGGACCCCTCCCCGCACCCCTCTCATGCACCAGAAGGAAATGCACAGGTTCCTGTACGACCCGGAGATGGCCTGCACCGTCCTCCAGATAGAGTGCAGCGGGAACGCGCTGGCCCTGCTGGTCCTCCCTGACCCGGGGAAGATGGAGCAGGTGGAGGCCGCGCTGCAGCCCGAGACCCTAAGAAAATGGGGCCAGCTGCTCCAGCCCAGGTAAGGGACAA